>JAQZBX010026588.1:0-28869 GCA_029593785.1 Cabassous unicinctus | reverse complement strand
AACTTTAGCTGTTCTTAGGGTTATACTTTAGCCAGTGGAATTTACTAATCAGTAGCTGAAATTGGTGGCCAACCATGTCTTCCTCCCCTGTTTTTTGGGTAATGGAGCTTCCAACTCCAGGCACAGAATAGCTCCTGGGGTGGCTTGTGCCACCAGAATAGAATGATCACCAGCCTCTGCAGCATGGCCTATACTTTCCCGGAGAGGCTGGCTCAGGTCCCCCCAGCTTCCTCCCTGCCGGAGGTGGGCCTGGGGCTTATGCTGGAGCTGAAATCTGATTTGGATGGAAAGAAGCTGGTCCTTACCAGCACTGTGATTTTCAGTCCACCCCGCTTCCCCTCGTGCCAGGGATGGAGTTAAAATGGCAGCTACAGGCCTCTTTTTGACTTGGACAGGTTCAAACTTTAGCTGTTCTTAGGGTTATACTTTAGCCTGCAGAATTCACTAATCAGTAGCCGAAGTTGGTGCCCAACCATCTCTTTCTCCCCCATTTTTGGGAAGTGGAGCTTCAAATTCCAGCCATGGAATAGCTCCTGAGGCAGCTTGTGCCGCCATTGGAGGATGGGCACCAACCTCCATGGTGTGGAGTGCTCTACTTACAAATATTCTCTGCAGATGGGCAGTGTCCTCATTCCACTCTTCCAAGGATGCTGTAGGATGCTCCTCTGGTCTCCTGGAGCCCCCAAACAGGTGCTGTAGATAGGGCTGGGTGATGACTAACTGCCCTGCAGCAGGAGCTGATTCTAGGAGCTCCTTACTCTGCTGCCATCTTGCTGGTTGTCCCAGATGATTTTTGACAAGCATGCCAAGTCCACTCAGTGGTGGAAGGATAGTCTCTTCAACAAGTGGTGCTAGAAAACTAGATATCTGTATGTAAAAGAATGAAGGTGGACACCTACCTCAAATTATATATAAAAATGAACACAACGGATCAAAGACCCAAATATAAGAACCAAAACTATAAAACTCCAAGAAGTAAACATAGGGACACATCTTCAGGACCTTGTGTGAGGCAATTGTTTCCTAGGCTTTACACCCAAAGTATGAGCAACAAAAGAAAAAATAGATCAATTGTACTTCATCAAAATAAAAAATAAAAAAACATTTGTGCATCAAAGATATGAAAGTAAAAAGTAAAAGGACAGCCTACAGAATGAGAGAAAACACTTGGAAGCCACATATCTGAAAAGGGTTTAATATCCAGAATATATAAAGAACTCCTACAACTTAACAACAAAAAGACAAACAATACAATTAAAAATTGGCTTGAATAGACATTTCTCTATAGAGGATATACAAATGGCCAATAAACACATGAAAAGATGCTTAACATCATTAGCCATTAGGGAAAAGCAAATCAAAACCACATTGAGATACCATTTCACAAGCACTAGAATGGTTACTATTAGAAAATGGTTAGTTTTAGAGTGGGTGTAGAGAAATAAAAACACACTTTCACTGGTTGCTGGTAATGAAAAATGGTGCAGCCACTGAGGAAAACAGTTTGGTGATTCCTCAGAAAGTTAAGTGTAGAATTACCATATGACCCAGCAATCCCACTTCTACCGTATATACTCGAAAAAATTGAAAGCAGGGACTCAAACAGCTATTTCCATACCGATGATCATTGCAGCACTATTCACAATTGTCAAAATATGGAAGCAACCCAAGCTGTCCATCAACAGATGATTGAATAAACAAATAATATTCCAGCTGTCAAAAGGAAAGAAGTTCTGATACATGTGAGAACATGGATGAAACTTGAATAAGCCAGATTCAAAAGGACACATATTACATGATCTCACTGATGTGAAATCATTAGAATAAGTAAATTCATAGTCAGAAACTAGAATGCAGGTTACCAGGGGCCAGGGTGAGGGTAGGGAATGGAGAGTTAATGCTTGATTGGTATAGTTTCTGTGGGGGGTGATGGAAAAGTTTTGGTAATGGATGGTAGTGATGGTAGCATGACATTTTAAACAGCACTGAATTATATATTTGAATGTGGTTAAAAGGGAAATTTTTATATTGTATATATATTACCATAATGATTTTTAAAAAACCCATGGGACTGTACAATACAGTGAACACTAGTATAAGCTATGAACTATAGTTAATAGTATAATTATAATAATATTGTTTCACCAACTGTAGCAATGGCACCACACTAAAGTATAGTGTTACTAATAGTATAGTGTGTATGGGGAGGTAATATGGGAATTCTGTATTTTCAGCATGATTTTTCTGTAAACCTACAACTTCTCATAATAATAAAATATATAAATACCACAAGAATATTTTTGTACTCTAATAAAGAATATCTATCCCCCCTTGAAGAAATTAAACAACCCCACAACAAACTTCATACTTAATGTTGCCACAGCAGAAGCATTCTTTTTAAATCTACCTTTTTATTATTTGTTTTTCTCACCTGAGCTATGTTCCTTTTCCTCTCTGCATTTTTCAGATTAATCAAGTATCCTTAGCATTCCATTTCTTCCCTTGTTAGCTTATTAGTCATATAGTTTCTTCATATTTTTTAGTGGTTAGTCTACAGCCCGGAAGGGTGTATTTGATTTCTTAATATCCAGGACAAAGCAGTGACCTTGGAACACGTCTATTTATCAGCCTTCCCAGTTTTCATGCTGTTGTATGTCATTTCCACATAGTCACATATATTTTAAACTCCACTGTGCTGATTTGCATCTATGTACCGCAGGGGAAAAAAACAACAACACATGTTCTTAATCAATTCCTGTGGTTGTGAACCCTTGTAAATAAGAACTTTTCATAGGGTTACTTCAATTAAGCTGTGGCCCACCTCGGTCAGGATGGATCTTAATTCTATTACTGGAATCCTTTATAAGCAGAATCAAATTCACACGGCAAGATAAAAACCACAGAGGGAGCAGCCAGAAGCTGAAAGTTAGTGGAACCTAGAAGAAAAAGGAAAGGCAAAAGAGGCTGCCATGTGCATTGCTATGTAACAGAAAAGCCAAGGACCAAGGATGGCTGGTAGCCAGCCCCAGAACACCACAGTCTTCTCAGAGAAAGCATCACTTGATGATGCCTTGATTTTGGACTCCCCTAGCCTCAAAATTGTGAGCCAATAAATTCCAATTGTTTAAGCTAACCCATTGCATGGTATTTGCTTTAGCAAAGTGGAAACTAAAACACCCACAATATATTATTACGATTGCTTTGTCTTTTTGTTGTTAAGTGAAGGATTTCTTTATATATTCTGGATATTAATTCTTTATTGGATATGTTCTTTACAATTATTTTCTTCCAATGTACAGATTGTCATTTTTCTTTCATGATAAAGTCCTTTGAGGCACAAAAGTTTTTAATTTCGATGAGGTCCTATTTATCTATTTTTTGTTGCTTGTGCTTTGGGTATAAAGTCTAAGAAATCATTGCCTAGCACAGTTCCTGAAGATGCTTTCCAACATTTTCTTCTAGGAGTTTGATAGTTCTACCTCTTAAATTAAGGTCTTTGATCCATTTTGAGTTGATTTTTGTATATGGAGTGAAGTAGAGGTCCTCCTTTTTTTGCAAATGGAAATCCAGTTTTCCCAGCACTGTTTGTTGAAGAGACTATTCTTTCCCAATACAATGGTCTTTGCCACCTTGTCAAAAATCAGTTGGCCATAAATGGGAGGGCTGATTTCTGAGCTCTCAATTCTATCCCATTGGTCTATATGTCTGTCCTTGTGCCAGTACCATGCTGTTTTGATTACTGTGGCTTTGTAATACGTTTTAAGATTGTTGTCTCTTGCTGCTTTTGCCTGGAGGGCTAATTCTGGGAGGAGGGTCACTCCAGAGAGGACTTTCCCAGCCAAAACAGGGTGAGGGACCCATGAAGGGGGCACAGACTGACTCCCAAGTGCCCTGGGGAAGGGATCAGGAAGGATGCCAAAAGCTTCTCCAATGGATCACCAAAGCTGAGCTTTCCTGGCCTGCCCAGCAAACATGCCCTTCAGCTGTCTGCCACAGCCATGGGGAAGTGCTGCATCTTTAAATCTCCACCTCCTCCAGCCTTGTCTGGGGAGGGTTGAAACAATGGCTGCCCTCAGAGCTGGGCCCCCAGCGATCCGAATTCACTAATCAAAAGCCGTGATCAGTTATCAGCTATGCCCACCATTGTTCTTAGGGAAGAGGATTTTTATGTCCCTTTCTGTCACCTGCAAGTTAGCCAAGGACTGAACCCCGCAGTGGCCGCAAGTGTGGGGCGTGGGCATTGGTAGCCACCATTAGGAGAAAGCAATTTACAGTTCTTTCCTGTAATTTATAGCCTCTTCCTCCCGTTCTTCTCTGGATGCTGTACAGTGTTCTTCTAGCCTTTGGACTTTCAAAATAGTTGTCTCAGACAGTTCCTGCTTGTTTTGGTGGAAGGACTGAATCCTGGAGCTCCCTACTCTGCCATCTGCCCCAGAAGTTCCCGAGTAACCTTCGTTTTTTAAGGACATTGTTGATGGGACTAGAATTCAAGGGGGGCAGTTTTTCCAGCACTTTGAAGATATCATTCCATCATATCTCTTAAGAAGTCAGTGAGCAATCTCACTGCTTCTGGGAAGGCAGTGGCTCTCTTTCTGGTTCTTTAAAGACATTCTCTATTGCTTTGGGTTTTGTAGTTTTATTATGATGGCCCTAAGTGTGGATTATTGGACTTCGCTGTGATTCTGTAATGGGATGAGGCTTTGAGGGCTTTGTTAGGGTGTATTTTGCTTGTGAGAGGGATGAAAATAATTTGCAGCCAGAGGGTAAACCATGGTGGTTTTAAAAATATGTCCATAAATTCTTTGATCTACCTTCCTTCAAGAAGTACGGGCTAATTCCCGACCCCTTGAATGTGGGCTGGATTGACTCATTTTTTAAAAAATTGATATATAATTAGCATACTATAAAATTCACCCTTTTAAAGTATATAGTTCAGTGGTTTTTAGTACATACATAGTTATGCATACATCACCACTATCTATTTCCAGAATATTTTCATTGCCCCAAAAGGAAACCTCATAACCGTTAGCAATCACTTCCGATTACCCCTTGTCTCCAGACCTTAGCAACCACTTATCTAATTTCTGTCTGTATGACTCTGCCATCCTTGACATTTCATGTAAATGGAATCAAACAGTATGTAGCCTTTTGTCTGGCTTCTTCCACTTAGCAAATGTTTTCAGGATTCATCCATGTTGTACCATTATCAATACTTCAATCTTTGTTGTGGCTGGATAATATTCCAGTATGTGGATATACCACATTTTGTTTATCCATTCTTCATTTGATGAGCATATTAGTTTGCTGTGGCTCTGTAACAAATTACCACAAAAGGGGCTCCTTAAAACAGCAGAAGTTTATTTTTCCACAGTTGTGAGGATAGAAATCCAAAATCAAGGTGTCAACAGGGGCACACTTCATCTGGAGGCTCTGAGAAAGAATCTGTTCCTTGCCTCTTACAGATCCTGGTGGCTGTAGGCATTACTTGGTTTGTGGCTGCATTTCTCTCTGCTCGGTCTTTATATAACCTTCTCCTCTGTCTTTATGTCTTCTCCTTTTCTGTTTGTCTCAAATTTCCCACTTTGTTTATCTTATAAGGATACTTGTCATTGGATTTAGGGCCTGAACAGATAATCCAGCATTATCTCACATCAAGATCTTTAAATTAATCACATCTGCAAGACCCATTTTCCAAATAAGGTTACATTTACAGTTTCTGGGGGTTTGATGTGGTCTTTGTGGGGGTCAGTTTTTGGCCCATCACAATGGATATTTGGGTTGTTTCCAAGAAAAAAAAAGTGTAGGTTAAGACCATAGGTCTTACTGAATTCAGCAAAGTGTAAACCATAGTGTAGCATGGTCAAGTTGGCTTATTGAAGGCTTGCCAGTTTGAGTCAACATTAAAACTTGAATAATTTAATTCAGCACATTTATAGTTTAAGGAAGAAAAGATTTATGTTTATCTCAAGAGATGTCAACAAAGCATTTGATAAAATCCGACAACTCTGTGTCATAAAACTCTCAGCAAATTAGGAATAGAAAAGAAGCTCAACCTAGAAAACTACAATTTACATGATATTTTATGGTGAAATGTTAAACATTTCCTTTAAAATTAGCAATAAAAAAATGATTTCTTTTGCTATTTCTAATAAACATTTATCAGTGGATGACAAAGGCAGAACAATAAGACAAGAAAAAGAAATAAAAGGCATAATTTTCTTTATTCATAAATGAATTCTATGATTTTCTGCACATAAAGCTTCAAAACCATAGAAATATTGTAATTAATAACAGCTTAGCACTTTCAACCTGTTTGTGTCTTTGGATTTAAGATGAGTCTCGTATAAACAGTATGTAGTTGAGTTATGCTTCTTTACCATTCTGTAGAGTCAGTAGTAATTCTACCCCTTTCATTTTAGTAATTTTAGTATCCTTCATTTTTTTCTTTGTCAATTTAGCTAAAGGTTTTCCAATTTTGTTGGTCTTTTCAAAGAACCAACTTTTGCTTTCATTGATTTTCTCTATTGTTTTTCTAGTCTCTATTTTGTTTATCTCCACTCTAACCTTTATTATCTCCTTCCTTCTTGTTTTAGTGTGCTAAAGCTGCCGATGCAAAACATCAGAATAGGTTTCTGCCTCCTCCTCCAGGCTGCCTTCCCCCTGAGCTGTGCGTGGCCTCCTAGCTCAGGCCTGCGCTGCAGGTTCCACCGCCCCGCCTCTGTCTCAGCACCTCAGGGTTTCTCTCGGCTCTCTCACAGGGCAGCCTCAAATGGCAGCTGTCTTTCTCTTTCTGTTTCCACTTTCAGTTCTCTGCTTTTACAAGACCCCCAGGAAGAAGGCGGGGACCTAACCTGGGTCATGCGCCCCTGACGTAGTCCAGTCAAAGACCCTAAATCAACCTAATCAAAAGAGATCTAGATATAGATCCCTTAACAGAATCTAAACAAACGGCCCCATCTACACTGCATTTACAGGCACCAGATGGGTTAGCTTAAGAACATACTTTTCTGGGGTCCACGAAAGACAAACCAGGACACTCCTGCTTGCTGTGTTATACAGTCTCATGTTTTGTACAATCCATCCAATCAATGGCCCTCAGTATAATCACAGAGTTGTGCACTCATCACCACAGTCAATTTTAGAACATTTTCACTAATTCAAAAAGAAAAATCCCATACCCCCTTCTACCCCCCATTACTGACCCTTAGCATTGATATAGTACCTTTGTTGCAACTAATGCAAATATTACTGTTAACTATAGTCCATAATTTACATTAGTTGTATTTTCCCATATATCACCATATTATTAACACTTTGTAATAGCAACATATGTTTGTTCTAGTTCATGGAAGAACATCCTTGTATTTGCACTATTAACCACCTTTCTCATCCACCACTTGGTTCACTATGTTATACAGTCCCAAGTATAGCTTCCCTTCTATTGACATTTTTGACCCCAGGCTACCCCTTTCAGCCACAATCATATCAATAAATGGGCACTTTAAATTATACTCACTATAATGTATTAATTACCTTAATCTCTATTCATTTCCAAACATTTACAAACAGCCTTATAAAAACTTCTATAGACATTTACTATCAGCTCCCCTTGCTCAATCCTCATTCTATCTTTTTGTAGCCTATACTCTGGATTTTAACTCTATGAATTATGAATTTACTCATTGTAATTAGTTAATATTAGTGAGACCATACTATATCTGTCCTTTTGTGTCTGACTTATTTTACTCAACATTATGCCCTCAAGTTTCATCCATGTTGTTATACACATCCCAACATCATTTCTTCTTACATCTGAATAATAGTCCACCATATGTATATCCCACATTTTGCTTATTCATTCATCAATTGATGGACACTTAGATTGCTTCCCTCTTTTGGCAATAGAGAATAATGCTGCTATGAACATTGGTTATAAATGTAAGTTCATGTCCTTGCTTTCAGTTCTTCTGGGTATATGCATAGCAGCAAGACTACTGGGTCATATGGAAGTTCTATATTTAGCTTCTGAGGAACTGCCAAATTGTCTTCCACAACCGCTGCACCATTCTACATCCCCACCAACAGTGAAGGAGTATTCCTATTTCTCCACATCCTCTACGACACTTGAAGTTTTCTGATTTTTTCAGTAGTGGCCATTCTATAAGGTGTGAAATGATATCTCATTGTAGTTTTGATTTGCATTTCCCTATTAAGGTAGCGACATTAAACATCTTTTCATGTGCTTTTTAGCCATTTGTATTTCCTCTTTGGAAAAATGTCTATTCAAGTCTTTGGTTCATTTTTTAATTAGGTTGCTTGTCTTTTTATCATTAAGTTGTGTGATCTCTTTATATATCTTGGAAATTAAACACTTATTGGATATGTGATTACCAAATATTTTCTTCCATTGAGTAGGCTGCCTTTTCAACTTCTTGACAAAGTCATTTGAAGTGCGAAAGTATTTCGTTTTGAGGAGGTCCCATTTATTTATTTTTTCTTTCATTGCTCATGTTTTGGGTGAAAGGTTTAAGAAACCACCTTGAAGATGTTTCCCTATGTTTTCTTCTAGGAATTTTATGGTTCTAGCTTTTATACTTAGGTCTTTGGTCTATTCTGAGTCAATTTTTGTATAAGGTGTGAAATAGGGTTCCTCTTTCTTTCTTTTGGATATAGAGATCCAGTTCTCCTAGCACCATTTGTTGAAGAATCTGTTCTACCCCAGGTGGGTGGACTTGATAGTATTGTCAAAAATTAATTCACCATAGATGTGAAGGTCTATTTCTGAACTCTCAATTCAATTCCATTGGTCCATATGTCTTTATGCCAGTACCATGCTGTTCTTTGACCACTGTAGCTTTGTAACATGCCTTAAAATCAGGAAGTGAGAGTCCTCCAACTTCGTTCTTCTTTTTCAAGATATTTTTGGCTATTCAGGGCTCCTTACCCTTCCAAATAAATTTGATAATTGGCTTTTCCATTTCTGCAAAGTAGGCTGTTGGAATTTTGATTGGGATTGCATTGAATCTGTAGATCATTTTAGATAGACTTGACATCTTAATGACATTTAGTCTTCCAATCCATGAACATGGAATGCCCTTCCATTTATTTAGATCTTCTTTGATTTCTTTTAGCACTGCTTTGTAATTTTATGTGTACAAGTTCTTTACATCCTTGGTTAAATTTATTCCTAGATATTTGATTCTTTTAGTTGCTGTTATAAATGGAATTTCATCTTGATTTCCTCATCAGATGGCTCATTACTAGTGTATAAAAACACTACTGATTTTTGGCTGTTGATCTTGTACCCAGCCACTTTGCTGAATTCATTTATTAGCTCTAGTATATTTGCTGTAGATTTTAAGGGAGTTTCTATATATAGAATCATGTCATCTGCAAATAACAAAAGTTTTACTTCTTCCTCTCCGATTTCTTTTTTCCTATTTTGTTTTCCTGCCTAATTGCTCTAGCTAGCACTTCAAGCACAATACTGAATAACAATGGTGACAGCAGGCATCCTTGTTTTGTTCCTGATTTCAGCAGGAAAGCTTTCAGTCTTTCATCATCGAGTATAATGTTACCTGTGGTGTTTTCTTATATGTCCTTTTATCATGTTGAGAAAATTTACTTCCTTTCCTTTCTTTTGGAGTGTTTTTATCAAGAAAGGATGTTGTATTTTGTCAAATACCTTTTCTGCATCAATTGAGATGATCATGTGATTTTTCTTCTTCAATTTATTAATGTGGTATATAACATTGATTGATTTTCTTGTGTTGAACCACCCATGCATAATTGGGATATTATGCCCAACTGTGTCCCCCTTCCTTGCTTTGGGGAAAAGAAACTGCTATTCCCAGCCAGGGAGTGGTTTCTGAGGTATCCACCACACCAGTTGGAGATGGGCGCCAGCCTCCCCAGCATGGAGGGATCTACTCACAAATCTTCACTGCAGATTCAGTCTCTTCCTTCCACTCCTCCCTGTATAGTGTATGGGTGTTCTTCTGGTCTCCAGAGCCCCCAAACAGTTAATTTAGACAGATCCTGGATGATTATTAGCTGTCCTGGAAGACAAACTAAATCTTAGTGCTCCCTATTCTGCTGCCATCTTGGATGATCCCTTGTAAATGTTTTTGACTTAAAATCTACTTTGTCTGATAATGAAATAGCCACCTCAGTTCTCTTTTTCCCTTAACAAATCAATTTTATTGATACATATTAATAAAGCATAAATCCATCCAAAATGTACAATCAATGGTATTTGGTGTAATCACATATTTGTGCATTCATCATTTCAATCATTCTTAGAGCACTTTCATTATTCCAATAAAAAACAAAATACAAAAAAACCTCATCACTTCTCAATCTCCCTATGCTTCCCCTGCCATACATAGCTGCTATTCTTTTTCCTTCTCTCTAGCATATTTATATTTATATATTCCCCCTCCCAGATGATGGCTCCCTCATATCTTTGCTCGTTGTTTTTGCTCATTGTTTGTGCTCATTGTCTGCTTGTTGTCTGCTTGTGTTTTTCACTTGTTTTCTGCTCATTGTCTGTTTTCTTTTTTTCTTTTCTCTTTTCTTTAGAAGGCACTGGAAACTGAACCCAGGATCTCCCAAGTGGGAGGCAGGTGCTCAACTGCTTGAGCCATATCCACTCCCTGCTCATTGTCTTTGCTCATTGCCTGCTCATTGTTTTTTCTCATTGTCTACTTGTTATTTTTGCTACTTGTCTGCTTGCTCTTTGTCTTCTTTAGGAGGCACTGAGAACCGAACCTGGGAATTCTGTGTGGGAGGTGGGCACTCAACTTCTTGAGCCACATCTGCTCCCCCTGTATTTATATTTTGTAAAAACAGTCTTATATATGCAATATCACCCATATTCATGTTTTACATGAGGTTTTACTATCTTATACATGTTACAATTTTTAGCTTTCCTTTTTGTAATATATATGGTCTTAGATTTTCTCTTTCAACCACTGTCATACCGATACAATAGTAATGCTAGTTACAAACACCATGATATGCTTTCACCATTTCTATTCATTTTCAAAAATTTACAAGCATCTTTTTACCAATTCTGCATAGATTAACCCTTAGCTTTCCATTCTCTACCCTCCATTTTCTGGTGATCTATATTCTAATTATTAACTCCATGAGTTTACACAATATATTTAGTTCATAATAGTGCAATCAAACAGTATTTATCCTTTTGTGTCTGGTTTGCTTCACTCAATATATCTTCCAGGTTCATTCCTGTTGTCATATGCTTCACAACTTCATTTCTTCTTACTGCTGCATAATATTCCATCGTGTGAATAGACCACAACTTGTCCATCCATTAATGAGTTGATGGACACCTGGGTTGTTTCCAACTTTTGACAATTGTGAATAATGCCACTACGAACATCAGTGTGCAGATGTCTGTTTATGTCTCTGCTCTCAGAGACATTACATATACCTAGTAATGGTATTACCAGGTCACATGGCAAGTCTATACTCAACTTCCTTAGGAACTGCCAAACAGTCCTGCACAGTGGCTGTACCATTCTACATTCCCACCAATAATGAATAAGTATTCCTATCTCTCCACATCCTCTCTAAAATTTACAGTTTTCCAACTTTTTAATAGCGGCCCGTCTAATAGGTGTGAAATGATATCTCATTATAGTTTTGATTTGCATTTCCCTAACTGCTAGTGACATTGAACATTTTTCATGTACTTCTTTGCCATTTGTATTTCTTCTTTGGACAATTGTCTTTTCAAGTCTTTTGCCCATTTTTTAATTGGGTAGTTCATCTTTTTATTGTTGAGTTGAATGATCTCTTTATATATCATGGATATTAAAACTTTATTGAATATATGATTGCCAAATATTTTCTTCCATTGAGTTGGCTGCCTTTTCACCTTTTTGACAAAGTCCTTTGAGGTACAAAAGTGTTGAACTTTGAAGAGGTCCCATTTATCTACTTTTTTCTTTTGCTGCTCGTGCTTTGGGTGTAAGGTTTAAGAAACTACTGCCTACCACAAGATCTTGAAGATATTTCCCTACATTTTCTTCTAGGAGTTTTATGGTTGTTGCTTTTATATTTAAGTCTTTGATCCATTTTGAGTTAATTTTTGTATAAGGTGTGAGATACATGTCTTCTTTCTTTCTTTTGGATATAGCTATCCAGTTCTCCCAGCACCATTTGTTGAATAAATTATTCTGGCCCAGCTGGGCAGGCTTGAGAGCCTTGTCAAAAATCACTGTAGATGTGAGGGTCTATTTCTGAGTTCTCAATTCAATTCCATTGCTCAATGTGTCTGTCTTTATGCCATGTTGTTTCTACCACTGTAGCTAAGTAATTGCTTTAAAGTCCAGAAGTGAGAGTCTTCCGAGTTTGTTTTTCTTTTTTAAGATTTTTTTTGGCTATTTGGGGTCCCTTAGCCTTCCAAATAAATTTCATAATTGGTTTATCCACTTCTGCAAAGAAGGCTGTTGGGATTTTTATTGGGATTGCATTGAATCTGTAAAATCAGTTTGGTTAGAATTGATATCTTAACACTATTTATTTAGTCTTTCAATCCATGAACACGGAATGTCCTTCCATTTATTTAAGTCTCCTTTGGTTTCTTTTAACAGTGTTTTGTAGTTTTCTGAATACAAGTCCTTTATATCCTTGGTTAAGTTTATTCCTAAATATTTGATTGTTTTAGTTGCTATTATAAATGGAATTTTCCCCCCGATTTCCTCCTCAAATTGCACATCAGTAGTGTATAGAAATGCCATTAATTTTTGCATATTAATCTTGTATCCTGTCACTTTGCTGAACTTGTCTACTTGTTCTAGTAGCTTTTTTTGTGGATTTTTCAGGAGATTCTAGATATAGGCTCATATCATCAGTGACTAGTGAAAATTTTACTTCTTCCTTTCCTATTTGATTGCCTTTTATTTCTTTATGTAGCCTAATTGCTCTAGCTAGAACCTCTAGCACAATATTGAATAACAGTGGTAACAGTGGGCATCCTTGTCTTGTTTTTTATCTCAGGGGGAAATCTTTCAGTCTTTCACCATTGAGTGCAATGCTAGCTGTAGGTTTTTCTTCTTCATGAGAGGATCATGTGATTTTTCTTCTTCAATTTATCAAATGGTTTAATATACTAATTGATTTTCTTGTGTTGAACTACCCTTGCATACCTGGGATAAAACTCACTTGATTGTGGTGTATAATTCTTTTAATGCTCTTTTGGATTTGGTTTGCAAGTAATTTGTTGAGGATTTTTGCATCTATATTCATTAGAGATATTGGTTTGTAATTTTCTTTTTTTTTGTGGTATCTTTATCTGTTTTTGGTATTAAGGTGATGTTGGCTTCATAGAATGAGTTTGGTAGTGTTCTTTCCTATTCAGTTTTTTTTTTGGAAGAGCTCAAGCAAGATTGGTATTAGATCATCTTTGAATGATTGGTAAAATTCCCCTGTGAAGCCATCTGGTCCCAGGCTTTTCATCTTTGGGAGGTTATTGATGACTGTTTCAATCTCTTCACTTGTGATTGGTTTGTTAAGGTCTTCTATTTCTTCTAGGGTCAGTGCAGGTGGTTTGTGTGTTTCTAGGAATTTGTCCATTTCCTCTACATTGTCTAGCTTTTTGGCATACAGTTGTTCATGGTATTCTCTTATGATCTCTCTTATTTCTGCGGGGTCAGTGGTAATGTCCCCCCTCTCATTTCTGATTTTATTTATTTGTATCTTCTCTCTTTTTTTTCTTTGCCAGTCTAGCTAGGGATTTGTTGATTTTGTTGATCTCAAAGAACCAACTTTTGGTTTTATTGATTCTCTCTATTGTTTTTTTGTTCTCGATTTTATTTATTTCTGCTCTGATTTTTACTATTTTTTCCCTTTGGCTTGGCTTGGGATTAATTTGCTCTTCTTTTTCTAGTTCCTCCAGGTGTGCAGTTAAATCTTCAATTTTAGCTCTTTCTTATTTTTTAATGTAAGCATTGAGGACTATAAATTTCCTTCTCAGCACTGCCTTTGCAGTGTCCTATAAGTTTTGATATATTGTGTTCTCATTTTCATGTCTCAAGATATTTGCTGAATTCTTTTGCAATTTCTTCTTTGACCCACTGATTGTTAAGAGTGTGTTGTTTAATTTCCATATATTTGTGAATTTTCTCTTTTTCCATCCATTATTGATTTCCAGCTTCATTCTTTTATGATCAGAGAAAGTGCTTTGTATAATTTCAATCTTTTAAAATTTATCGAGACTTGTTTTGTGACCCAACCTATGGTCTATCTTGGAGAAGGATCTATGGGAACTTGAAAAGAAAGTATATCTTGCTGTTTTGGGGTGCAATGCCCTACAGATGTCTTTTAGGTCTAGTTCATTTATCGTATTATTCAAGTTTTCTGTTTCTTTAATTATCCTCTGTCTAGATGTTCTATACAGTACTGAGAGTGGTGTATTGAAGTCTCCAACTATTATTGTAGAGAGATCTATTTCTCTCTTCAGTTTTGCCAGTGTGTGCCTCATGTATCTTGGGGCACTCAGGTTAGGTGCATAAATATTTAGTATAGTTATTTCCTCTTGGTGAATTGCCTCTTTTATTAATATGTAATGACCTCCTTCATTCCTTATAACAGTTTTGCATTTGAAATCTATTTTGTCCAATATTAGTATCGCTAGTCCAGCTCTTTTTTGGTTACTATTTTCATGGAATACCTTTTTCCAGCCTTTCACTTTTAACCTGGTTGTGTCCTTATGTCTGAGGTGGATCTCTTGTAGTCAACGGCTCATATTTTTTTATCCAGTCTATCAGTCTATGTCTTTTGATTGGGGAGTTCATTCCATTAACATTCAATGTTATTACTGTAAAGGCATTATTTACCTTATCCACTTTGTCTTTTGGCTCTGTATTGTCATATCACTATATTGTCTGTCTTCTTACCCTTTAGTTTACCCTTCCTAATAATCTTCATTTCTAAACTCTTCTCCAAATCTCTTGCCCTTGTTTTTTCCTTTCAGATTGAAGCACTCCCTTTAGTATCTCTTGTAATTCTGGTCTTTTGGTAATATATTCTATCAGTTTTTGTTTGTCTTGAAGACTTTGAACTCACCCTCAGTTTTGAAGGACAGTTTTGCTGGATACTGAATTCTTGGCTGGCAATCTTTCCCTTTCAGTTCCACAAATACATCATACCACTTTCTTCTCACTTCCATTGTTTCTGATGAGAGGTCAGCTCTTAATCTTATCAATTTTCTCTTTTATGTGATGCTTTGCTTTTCTCTGGCTGCTTTCAGAATCCTCTCTATCTCTGATATTTGTCATTATGAATAGTAGGTGTCTCAGGATAGGTCTATTCGGATTTATTCTGTTTGGGGTGCACTGTTCTCCTTGGATATTGGTATTTATGTCTTTCATAAGGGCTGGGAAGTTTTCATTATTTCCTCAAATATGCTTTCTGCCCCTTTTCCATTCTCTTATCCTTCTGTGACACCGATAACGTGAATGTTTGTATGTTTCACATTGTCTTTCAATTCCCTGATACTCTGTTCCATTTTTTCCATTCTCTTCTCGTTCTGTTCTCTTGTCTTTTTCAGTTCAGGTGTTCTATCTTCTAAATCATTAATTCTGTCTGAGGAATTCAAATCTGCTCTTTTGTGCCTCTAATGTATTTTTGTCTCATCTATCATGTCTTTCATTCCCATAAGGTCTGTTACATTTCTTTGCAGGCTTTCAAACTGTCCTTCATGCTCACACAGTGTTTTCTTAATATCCTTTATTTCTTTAGTCATATTTTCTTTAATTTCCTTGAAGTGATTTAGGAGAGTTGTGTGATTATCACTGATTATTTGCCTTAAATCCTGTATCTCTTCAGGATATTTGGTTGTTCCTTTGGCTAGACCATCTCTTCCTGTTTCCTAGTATGGCTTGTAATTTTTTGCTGATGTCTAGGCATCTGAACTGGTGAATTTACTCTGATGGCCAATTTCCCTCTCTTGTCTACTGTTTTTTTGTTTTGTTTTGTTTTGTTTTGTTTTGTTTTCCTACAGCTTTTCATTGATATTTGGTTCAACTTATTCTAAGTCTTCAAAATTGCCTGGCTTAAGTTATCAAACCAGGCCAGGAATTCAGTAATAGGGCACAGATTTTCTCCCAGGGGTGGAATACCGAGAGTACAATAAACAGTTTTTGTCCATGCAGTTTCCAGACTGGCCAGCAGATGGTGGGCATCAGTGCACCATTCCACAGAGGTGTTTCAGTCTATGCTTTCCTGTGTTCCTATGTTGGCTCTCCAGAGTGGAGATTCAATGCTGACTCTGCTGGCCGAATTCACTGAAGAAAAGCCTCCTGATTCTCTCTTCCTTTTCCCTAGAATCAGCTGACAGGGAGGAAGATGTCTGTTCCCCTCTCAGTCAGCTGCAGTGAGCCAGGGGTTTTTATCCCAGCTTAATATCTTGGGGGTGGGGGAGTGCCAAGTACAAAATCATATCACAATCAGTTTAAAGAAATACAATTTGTCTTGGGGCAAAGTCCTATTTGGCTGTAGACCTCTGAAACTTACAAAACCATTTATCTGCTTTCAATATACAAATGGACAGACAAAGGATAAATACTTGCATTACAGTAAGGAGAAATTGGGAGGGAAACATGAGTCATGGGTCCCCTACAGTTCCATAAACCTGCAGGGCATACTTCATTAGATGTCAAAGTCTGAGAGTCATTCTTAAGATGATGGTTTCTTCTCCCTGGGGCCTCATGGGGACCCACCCTTTCCACAGGCTTGCCCAAAGGCCATTTTCTTGGTTCCACCTTCATCAAGCATCTGGGTGGTGACTGAGCTACAGACCTTACCCTCCAAGAGTGTTGGGGTGATTGCCACACTTTACCCAGTCTTTGGATTAGAGTCTTAAGCCCCCTAGTAGAGTGACGTGAAAACAACATTCTCCCTAACCTTTGACATACAGGCTCAACCCTCTCAGAGCAATGAGTTGGCAACTTAGCCTTCCCTAATCCATGGGGGACAGGCCCAACCCTCTCAGATCTATGGCGACCTTCACCTCCCTAATCCTTGGGGAATGTGCCCCACCCTCTCTGTACCCTGGGGTGTCAAAATGCTCCCTGAACAGTGGGTGGGAACATCCACCCTCTTCAACTGCTGGGGCAAACTCACCCTCTCAATACACGTCGGTGAGGCTCCTCTCTTGGCCTGAGATGTCTTAATTCCTGACCTCAGCTTCCATGGTTTTCCTCTTGAAGTCATTTCCCTTTCCATCTTTCCCCTACGTGTCCCTATTAATCCAAGATGACTGTGGTTTTGTTCCTACAGCTCTCTCAAAAAGCTTGTTGGTTTAGCATGCAAGAAGCAGGGGTCCAAGCCATCAGACAGTAAGACCTTCCACAAGTCTTTCCTACATAACTGCATTTTCAATCCTGATTTACAAGTTCCATGTGTAGTCAATTCCTCAAACAGGGTACTATCATCTGGGGGTTTGATTTCCAGAGGCTTGGAATTTCCAAAGTCAGTTTTTGGTTTTGTTGGGCCCAAAAGTTCAGTCCTCAGCTTGTTTCTCTCATCTAGCATTTTACTATAAGCTCAAGGAGAAGCCAAGCCACATTCTCCAAGTTTATTTTGGAAATTTCTTCAGCTAAATGCCTAGTCTCACCATTTTAAAATTCTGTCTTCCATAAAAATATCAGGAGTTAATCTTGCTAAGTTCTCTGCAACTTTAAAACATGGATCATCTTTCCTCCAGTTTCCAAAAATAGTTTCATCATTTACTTCTAAGACCTCATAAAAAGTCTCTTCAGCATCCATATTCCTACCAACAGTCTCTTCAAAGCACTGCATGTCTTTTCTACCAAGCATCTCACAATTCCTCCAAAAAAAATACCCCTTACCCATTTCTAAAACCATCCTAGCATTTTGGTAATTGCAAAAGCACAACCCCACTCCTGGGACCAAATTCTGCATTTGTCAGCCAAAGGGCTGCTGATGCAAAATACCAGAAATCTGTTGGTTTTTATAAAGGGTATTTATTTGGGGTAGAAGCTTACAGTTACCAGATCATAAAGCATAAGTTAATTCCCTCCCTAAAGTCTGTTGCCACGTGTTGGAGCAAGATGGCTGCTGATGTCTGCAAAGGTTCAGGTTTCCTCTTCCTCTTAAGGGTCTATGGTCCCAGCTTCTTCCAATATCAGCTGTAGGCTGGGATAAGACTCATCTCTCTCCCAGGGCTTGTTTCTCTCCTGGGCTCTGCTGCTCTGCCCCCTCCCCAAGGCCAGCTGTAAACTATCAGGTGAACAGCTCGTCTCTCTTCCTGGGGCCTCTGCCATGTCTAATGGAGCCTTCTCTCTTACCTCATTTATCTGCTTCTCTGTGTATTTAATTCCAGGGGCTCCAGCATTAAACTCCAACTTTCTCCTCTGCCATGTCATTTACTCTGTGAGTCCCACGTCCTACTGACATGGCCCCATAAAAGCCTTAATCATTATTTAATTAAGTAAAAGTGAAACCTCTGAAGATAATACAATCTAATATACCCAGAGGAAGAGACCAGTTTACAAACACAATCCAGTATCTATTTTTGGAATTCATAAACAAAACCAAACAGCTACAGCACCCATAATGATAAATTAGCCCTGTCTAAAATAGCATTTTTTTCCTCCTTAGTCTAGCCCATTTGAACCCTACCTATCCCCATCAGGGTACTCACTTTCATCTAAGAGCTATGACAGGATCTGTTTGATACTGATATATAGAAATGTTATTTTTTTTTATTTGTATGTATTTTAAATAAAAAAAAGAGGTGGGATTATTACCAAACGTGTGTGTGTGTGTGTGTGTGTGTGTGTGTGTGTGTATGGTATGATTGCAATAACTAGCTCTGTGGCCTTGAACAATCCATGTAAGCTCTCTGATTCATAGTCTCTTACTCTCTAAAACAAGAGATATAATCACCCTCACTTTGAAGAGTAGGTTTGAGTTTGAGTGAATACACACAGCCAGCACCTTGTCTGACACACAGTCCAGGAAGGGCCATTTGCATAGACCGTGATGTGCATGGTGACCTGGAGTTATGCAATTCCTGGCTGAAGTCGTGGGTATTCAATCAATGACAGCAGAAAGTCATTGAAAGCCTTCTCTAAGACTTCGCAGATCTACTAATTCTTCACAATGTTGAAACTATCACATTGGCATTCCTCTTTCCAAAATTAGAGGTAAGAAAAAGTATAGTACTTTTAGATAGTCTGTATTTACCCACATATGAAATTTTTGTAATGCGGTGCTTGAACTGGAGCAGGATGTTTTAATTGAGTTAATCTGAGCGTTTAAACACACATCCAGGCTAAGGGATCTTAGTGCTTGAACTTCCCCCAATCACTTCATTACACAAGCTCTTTTCTCATTTTATTTAATCCCAAATTATATTGTGAGTAATTGTCTCTATTTCCTTCTTCCTGTTTTCACTGATGTAGATAAATATAAAGAGCACTACCAAGTGAGCAACCCATAAGCATACATACATTCATTCAAGCACGATTTCCCAGTACTTTCTAGGGGAGAGGCACATTTCCAGGCAACAGAGATACACTAACAAACCAAACAGACAGTTTCCCATCCTCAGGGACCTTCTATTTTTGATGAGGAGGTAGATGGTCAACAAATGACACAACACATATAAATATAAAATAATGGAGCGGTATGTATCATTTCAGAGTCATCTCCAGTTTTCTCTACCTCATGAAGAGTCCTCTTTTCGCTGTGAACCAGTGAGAAGTGCAGTTTTCTGAAGGAACTTTGAAAGCTCAATGACTATGAAAGACATATTTAATTTCAGTTTCATCTTATTAGCTTTACCTGCTGCTCTGTCAGCCCTCTTTTGTAACATAATTACACAGCTGACAGAGGGACACACAAAAAAGTACTGCTTATGGGAATTAAAAGATGCTTTTTGTAGAGTTGTGAGAGGCTGAATAATATTTCCAGTGACTTCAAGGGGAGTGTGTGCTATTGAAGATGCCATGAGGAATGGACGGGCAGTCATTCCAGGAGCTCACGAGGGCTGTCTCTGCTCTTTGCATCCTTCCCTGTAGATTATGACACTCAATTTAAAATTCTGTGTTCATCATCTTGCAAGATGTGGGAGATATGAGGGGATTTTTCTGCAGGACCCCATGAATACACATGGCAAGATAATTTATTCAACGTTAAGTTACATATGAAATCTACCTATATTTTTCTTCCTGCTCTATGTCATTTCAAGGAGGTAGTTAGCGCTGCAGGGCAGAAGCTTCCCAAAGTGCATGGCTCTTAGAGCCTGTTGTAGGAGTCTCAGGTCACTGAGTGCTCACACTGAGTGAACTGGAGGCTGAGGGTAGAGGGTAATGGGCGTGGGGAAGAGAGCCTAGACACTGGGAAAGGGTGGGGGTCCTGCTTCTTGATAGTACCCTGAAGCAGGTGGCAGCACCCTGGGGGGAAATGATGATACCTAGGGAGCCAAACCTGCCCCCAGGTCTTCCATGGTACTTGTGTTCATGCTTCTAGAAAGGCCATGTGGGCTGGACAAGGGGTGTGCTTAGGCTCTTCTCCAGTGCCTTGGTCCTGCATTAGACCCAGGATATTACTGCACAACCCTGGGGACGGAGCCATGTGCTAAGAAGAAACAAGGCTAAACTTCCCACTAATTTGTGAAACAGGGGGGTCTGAGATTGAATTTAGTATATTTAAAGAAATGCCATAAATAAGATGCTCTTTTGTACACAAGATATTATGCAGAGATACATGTCTATATATCTACATATCATTCATTTAGCCATTCAGTGAAAAATATTTACTGTATAATGACTGCATGTCAAACCCTATGCCAAATGGTGTTGACACGAAAATGAAGTTATTAAGAGTCTATTAAGAGAAACAGCCAAGTTTAAAAGTGTATCAGTTATCAGTTGCTGTGTAACAAATGACCCCAAAATATAGTAGCTTAGAACAACCCTTTACTGAACTCATGATTTTGCAGGTTGCCAATCTGGGGTTCTTCTGGTCTGGGCCAGGCTCAGCTGGGCTCAGCTGGGCTCAGTCATGTGACTGTAGTCAGCTGCCAGGTCAGCTGGGGGCTGGCTTGTCTAATATCAACTCAGCTGCAATAGCTGGATCTTCTCTCCACAGGCTCATTCCTAACTCAGGTGGGTCTGGTCTCATGCCCATGGGTTCTCAGGTTGGAAAAGCAGCAAGAAGGCAAGCCTCAAAGTGCAAGTCCTTTTAATTCTGTTTGCTTAGGCTTGCCAATGTTGCAATGGTCAAAGCCATTCAACACCACCCAAATTCCACAGTTCCAATTGAGGAACCGATAAAGACCCCTGCCCTGAAGAAAGGAGCTACAGAGTTACATCAGAAAGGTGTGGCTACAGGCAGTGGAAGACTCTGTGGCCAGTTTTGTGATGGCTCACAAATAAATGCAATCGAGTGTGTTTCCATGCTATGGCAGAGCGTTTTTGTGGAGTAGATGGCAGGGGTTGGCAATTCTAAGAGGAGGCTGGTCAGGGAAGGCTTCAATCAGGAACTTGATGCTTAAACCAAATTTGGAAATCTGGGTAAATGTGGGCATGTGGGAAGTAGCCCCATGCCTTCAGAAAATCATAAGTGTTCAGAGGTCACATGCAACATGAGGGGTCGCATGTGAAAGAAGAATCTGAGGAGATAAGTCCCCTTGGACATTTTTTAACCTTTCTGAACAAGCTATTCTATTGTATTTTCAACCCCTTGTTCCTGCTCTGCTCCTGGAGTCTCCCCTTAGGCAAGCTTCATTAACCTCTAAGCTGTCAGACTCCTCTCTCTCCCCACCCAAATTCCTTAAATTCTGCCTCAAATGGTTTCCACAGTTTGCTGGCTCCTTTTCTAAATGGCATCCAGAACAAAAGTGGACTCTGGCTCAGGCAGAGGGCAGTGGACTTCTCCCCGAGCGTGGTCCTAAACCTCCCGCCAGGTTCTCACGGAGGTCTGAGTCACAGTGATGTTCAAGAGGCTGCAGTCCTGCTTTCAGGGCCCTGAGGGGAGCACTTGGAGGAGGGGCAGGAGCGTCACACACACCTGGGGGCTCAGGGTGGGGAAGGGGAAGGAACAGTGGTCCAGAGTCTGCCCTTCTTACCACCTGCAGGCAACGGAGGAGCAGTCCTGCCCTACACTGGATGCCCATGACGCTGGGGCTTTGCTGGCATCAGGCACCCGTTCATTCATTGATTTAACCTGTACTGAGGGCCTACTGTGTGTCAGGCATGCTCCTCCTTTCTGGGACCACAGAGATGACGCAGACCCCTCCCTCCACCCCAAGTTGCTTTCAGTACTTTCGGAGGAGACAGATTTGTAAATGAGCACCTGGGGGGTATTCCCGCACTCGGAATAAAGCAGGAGCACTCTCACAAATCTATGCTCTGTAGTAAAACAACAGCGGGCGCATTCACATGGCTTACTGGTCTCAGTGTTTCCCGGTGTTCCGCATAGTATTAACCTATTTCATCCTCTCGACAATTCCTGGAGGTGGATAGAGTCCTCGCTGTTTTGCAGATGGGGAAAGAGAGGCATGGGAAGGTTAACTCTCCACGGCCACCCTGCTAGTGAGTGGGGGAGGTGGGACTCGACCCGGGCTTTCGCTGGAGTCCGGGCCCGTCACCACCACGCGTCACCAGCAGGGGGAGCGCGAGGACAGAAGGGAAGGGAAAGTCTAGCCAGAGGGAACAGCCCCTGTGAAGCCTCAGGAGGGAGGAGACCTTGGGCCAGCAGGGCTGGAGAGACGGTTCCAGCCGGGTCAGGCGGGAGGTCTGGAGAAAGCAGCAGCCCCTCCCAGGCCGTTCTCAATCCCTGCACGCACATTCTCCCCACCAAGGGACGGCAACCTCTCAAGGTTGGGGGAGTTTTTCACCCCACCTTTGTTACAGGATTATCAGGGAATCCCCCCATCCTACCTCCGCTGCACCAGTTGCCGTGATTTTCTTGTTGCTCGTTTGGGCTCCAGCTGGGCCCACGGAATGAGCTGCCTCAGCGATGATGTCACGATGAGGTCACACAGGGTTACTGGAGGCCTTGGCGCTCACCTGGATCCCAGGGCCTCTTCCGTGACGCTGTGGGTCTGAGTCCTCCCTGCAGGACAGCGCCTTGGACTGCTGACCGATGGAAATACATGACTAGATCGGAGGTCCCCACTCGAGAGGCGGGGACATCACCTATACATGGAAGCTGGGATAAAAATCCTGCAGGAGACTCTTTCTGACTCCCCTCCACTCCTGCCGGATGAAACAGGGATACGGAAAGAGGAAGTCTTTCTCTAAGGTAAGGGAGGGAAGAAAATTGTGATTGATGGGTGGAGCTGGGCAGTGAAATAAGGGCCATAGGGAGAGAAGATGAAAGATTTGGAGTGCGGGATGAGGCTCGCGGAGGCTTCATGGGAAAAGGCACGTCCTGCCATTTAGTAGACACTCAACAAGTGAGTGAATGAAGGCCTCCAAGAGTGAGCGAACCACAGAAGTCTCAGGCGGGTCTGGGGCGCTTTCCCATTAGGCACAGACAAGCCGGCCAGTTGCTCAGGCCTGTTTGTGTGGGTGGAAGAGAGGGAGCAACTGAGCCACTAGGGTTGAGAGGTGTGGGGAGAAGGGTCAGGAGGGAGATTTTGAACTTTATTGTCATTGTATTTCCTAAGGTGGCTTGAGGAATTAAGAAAGTAAATAAAACTTATCGGGAGTTTGTGGGAGAGGGTGGTGTGAGGGGCCCCGCACCCACCGACACTGAGCTCTGCTGCCCCCCAGCCTGGCTCCCCTGGCTGCAGGGAATCTCCTCCAGCGTCGCCGGATCACCAGAGCCTGACACCAAGCTCCACTTCCAGACCCCAATTTTAAATTCCTGGCATACGTAACCTGGGCTTCTGCCGCCATGGCTAGTTCTGCACCCGTCCCAGCCAGTCTCCACACCCTCCCCCGGGCTGCCCTCGGTGGCCCAGCCCTGCTCCTTGCTCTCTCCTCGGTCCTCTGCTCACCTCCAGCTCCTCCTGAGCGGTTCCTCCCGTCCATCTTGGTTTTGTCCCTGGAGTTTTCACTCCTCCCTGCCCCCTCCACACACACAACCTGCCCCTCTTCCTTCGTGAGCCCCCTAGTCTGCCCTCCTATCCAGAAATCCGCGGAGACCCGCAGCTGCCTGTTCAACCACCCAGCTGTGCTCAGTCCAGCTTTCTGCTCTGGTTTGTGTCGTGACCTTGTGCATGTTCGTGGCATCAAGGCTTGCAGATGTGGACTTTTGCTTTCGTCCTTCACCCTGAAGGAGTTCAACTAATAAGGACGTGTTAGGAGGAGCTTTTCTTCAGAGAAAGGCAATTTTAACCGCCCACCATTGCTTGGTTTTGGAGAGTGTGTAAGAACCTCAACAAAATATGCAAATTATGCTTTCCCTTTTATTAAAATTCCTTTTACTAAAAGCTGTCCCTTAAATAGAGGTTGAAGAGGTTATAAGAGGTGAGCACTTCTCCTGCGTCACTGTTTACACTCTAAATTTACTGAGAAAATCTCTTTCATAGAAAATGTCTTTCAGACAAGTCACATATGATTATGATGGTTTGGGGAAATGAGGTCATTTCCATGTTCCAAAGAAGTAAATTAATTTGGCATTCAACACATAAATACTGAAATAAAGAAAAAAATAACTTGAAGCTCCTCCAATTATAATGATAAAAATCCCAAGTTGTCTTACAGTGTTTCCAAAGGTAGAAACGTTTGCTGTGAGCTACTGCCACCTTAATGCCTTTCAGCACAGGAGTCTCTGTCGCCTACGCCGTGTCCCCAAAGGGTTGGGGGTCAGTGTGCAGGGGGAAGCAAGACGCCATGGGGTTTCAGAGGGTTGGAGGACGGTGGGGAAGGAGAGGCCCCCCCGGGGGTGCAGGGAGCCCGTGCAAATAACTGTTGGCAGAGGCCGCAGCCCAAGAGCACAGCCCCACAGGGCCTACAACGTCCAATCAAAGGGCCCACCCTCCGGGCCCAGGAAAACTCCAGGAGCGCCCTAAAGGAGCGCCCCAAAGGAGCGCCCCAAAGGAGCGTCCCAAAGGAGCGCCCTAAAGGAGCGCCCTAAAGGCCTTTTTCCTCCGCCTCAGCTGAGAAGCCTCTGGTCCGCCAAGCTTGGGGGCTGCGAACCTAAACCGCGCCTGCAGCGTGGGAAACACCGCGCAGGGGCCGCGCTCCACGGGAGAGCGCCGCGGCTCCCCAAGCCCCGGGTCTGCCCTGTGCGCCTTGGTGAGGAGCCTGAGGCCGCGCCCCTGACGCTGCCTCCTGGAACCAGGGCCACACTGGCTGGAGCTGCTGCAGAGGCGGGAGGCCTGGGGGCAGAAGCTGGGGACAGCTCAGGGGAGAAGTGCTTGGAGACCCTCGCTAAGACTTTCTGGGAAAGAGCAGGGCGAGTGCGCCTTTAAGGAAGGACCTCAAGAGTCGGGCCACTTATTCCAGCTAGGAGCCTCCCCTCCAGCCCACCCTGACCGCTTGGGGAGCCCCAGCGCTAGGAGGAACAGAGCCCAAGCAGCCTCGGAACAGCTGATGCAGAGACCACTCAGGTCAGGGACCCCCGCAGCCCAGGAGAAGAAGGGGGGACGCCTCATCCAGGGGATGAGATCTTGGGGCCCCTGAAGACGGGAAGGAGAAATGGAATTTGGAATTTCAGTGCCTTATGGGAGAGGGCTTCGGGAAGGCAGCTCCAGGAAAAGTGCCTGTGAAGGGCTGGGGCTGAGTTCTCTGCAGGCGGAGGAAGAGAGCAGACTCCAGGCCACAGGGAAACCTGCCCTGAGGGGTCAGTGGGCATTAAGCCCTCCAGCCAGGGACTGCAGGGTCCTCTCCAGCCAGCTGCAGGCAGAGAAGAGGAGGGCCGTGCCAGAGAAGCTGGGGGCCTGGGGGGTCACCCTGCGCTCACCACACCCGAGTCCTCGGCCTCATCGGGGAGGTTATTAGGTATTGCTACCTTCTGTGCGTGGCCGTGGCAGCCTGTGTGGAAAAATCCCATTGTTTTACCATTTTCTGGATAACAGCAGTTCCCCTAGTTACTGGATAACTCCTCTCAAGGATCTTCGAGGATGTAAAGGCACTTTTTCTTGAGCGGATGTTGCCCGCTGGTTTTAAGCATATCACTGGGGCTTTCTTGGCCTTTCTTTTTTCTGTGGTATAACCTGACCTCTCCAGAGATCAGAAAACTGGAAGAGAAAGGCTGGCGGAGACTGAAGGAGTGGAAGAGAAGGGGAGCCCTCCTAACCCTGGGGAGAACGGCAAGGACCCGGCTAACCAGAGACCAGGATGGGAAGGGCAGGTCAAGGCAGAAAAGGCCCAAAGCACCCAGTCCCGCCCGGGGAGCCCGCAGGTGCTCGGGGCGGGTCCATCTCCTGGGAACTGCGACCCAAAGGGACACGGAGAGGCCGCCAGCGGCACAGGGAGGCGAGGCCCCAGGTCAGGCACCCCCACCCCCAGCTGCCTGCTTTATTAGGGCCCCTCCTGTGAGGGACAGGGTCTGAAGCCGAGGGACGCGAGGGCTTTGAGGAGGGGTCCTCTGCCCACTCCTGCTGATGAATAAAGCCCATGACGTCATGCTCGGGGTACCAGCGGGGGAGCGGTCTGGGCAGAGGCTGGCTGGGTGCCCTACGGTCCCAAGAACATGGGCCCAAATCTTTTTCCTGCAAAGCTGCATCTTCGAGTTAACGTCCTGTATGTTCAGTCCTGACCAAAGGCCTAGAACAGGCCAGGATGAGTCTGCAAGCGGAGTGATTCGGAGAGAGAGAAGGCAGCAGCACAGCACAGGAATCCTCTAGCGGGTCGTGTGAGCCGGTGACCTGAGCGCGTGTCCAGCCCCTCCTTGGCGGTGGACGCGTGGACGCGGTGGACGCGGACGCCCCTCGCTTGCTTGGGGAGCAGCCGCGTTAACGCTCGGAATTGCTGGCTTCTTGCTAGGTGGGGGGAGCGCAAGAGGCCGCTGCTCCAGATGGCACGTGAGACCTCCGCTGGCCTGACTTTGGTCCTCTGTGGGTGCTCTCTTCACCAGGGATTAGGCTCTGAATCTGACAGTAAAGACAGTGTCTTCCCTGTTTTAGAAAATCAAACAAAAAACGTTTAAGATATATATATATATACATATATATATATATATGTATATATATGGTTTTTTCAACTAACAAATTTCTTACATTCATTCTATAATACATGGTACAATACAGGTCCGTAAAAAGCCTTTGTAATCAAGCCTCTCCGTGTGCGTCCTTCCAGACGTTTCTCGTTGCTCTCACACATTACTCAGTCACAGGTGCACATGCTTTTCTTTGCTTTTCTGAAAATGGGTCACACTCTGCCCCGGGCTTAGCCTGTCTGCACTGACAGTCGTGCGCCCTGTACTAAACGCCTGCCTTTTGGGTCCTTCTTGTTGCCTCAGATTTAATAAAAGGAGCAATTACAGGGCCCATCATGTGCACTCATAGATAAATCGACAGAAATGGGAAAACTCTCCCATTCTGTTTAGTACAGTCTTTCCTGCATGTTCTCTCTCTCCACCCCCTGTTCCTAACCCACAAGTGGATCCAAAGTCATTCAATTAGCAAACTGTCACTTATGCAGTCTGTGTTATTATCCTTGCTTAAACAAGCACACACAAACATAAAAATACATGCATCTGCTCGTTTGTGCACACATATGTTTACATGGATCAAGGATATTCAGGTATTGGTTATTGTTTTACCCAACTCGGCTCATTTTATAGATATTTCCCTGCGTCTTGCTTTCCTGCTGCAGTAACATCCCCCAGTGATTTCTCGTACTCAAGAACGCTGGCTGCGTTTCCTCCTCGTGACTGCCTGGTACTACTGCACGAGGTGGCTGTGCCATAAGTTGTTCTCTTTCCGCCATCAACGGGCAGTCATTTCACTTTTCCTTTTTTGACTTTATGAACAATGTAGCAGTAAACATCCTTTTGAGTACGACAGCATTTATTTCTGTGGGATAGGTTCCTGGGAGTGAAATTTCCAATTCAAAGAATATTTTAAAAAATTTAGAGCCATTTCCAACTTGCTTTCCCTAAAAGGCTGTAGAAGTATTTCCAACAATATCCCAGGGTATTCTTTTCTCCACAGCCCAGTCGGCATAACTGTAACTGATTTTTAAATTTTGCCAGTTTCACTGGTAATTTGAGTGGTACTTTCTTAACTACCAGTGTTTTTGAACAACTTTGACTATGTTAATTGGGCATTTGGATTTGCTTTGAATGATCTGCTTGAATCGTTGCTCATTGTTCAAGTGCCCAATTTTTGTTTGCCTGTTTCGTATAAAATATAATTATTAGCCCTTTATTATGTGCATTTTGAGTAATTTTAAAAATCTATTGCTTATTTATCACATTTGAATGCTTTTATCCCCCCTCCTGAAGAGTTTAAATGTTTTATGGTCAATTACATTTATCTTTTTTCTTATAGTTTCTGGGTTTCCTATCTATGTTAAGAAAATCTCTTACCTATAACATCCTGTAATACAATATTAAGATTGTTTATTTTTTCTCTTATATCTAATTCTTTGTGGTATGGTGTTATTTTTTTTTTTTCCTAGAAGACAATTGGTTGAGTCAGGACCGTTTATTAAATAATTCACAATTACCCTGAGTTGGAACACCACCTTTGTAGTTTTGTTTATTAGGATCTCATTGTGGGGAAGCGGGTGTGGCTCAGTGGATAGAGCCCCCGTTTACCATATGGGAGGCCCGGGTTCGCGCCCCGAGGCCTCCTTGTGAGGGCACGCCGGCCTGAGCGGTGCGGTGGGCTGATGCAGCAACCTCACGGCAGGAGGCGGCTGTGGCGCAATGGATAGCGCACCCGTTTACCATATGAGAGGCCCCGGGTTC
>JAQZBX010026587.1:0-28862 GCA_029593785.1 Cabassous unicinctus | reverse complement strand
GGGGGGGGGGTAAAAATGGATAAAAGTAAATAAATAAATAAATCCTTAAAAAATGTATAGGGGAGGAAGATACAGACTATATTTAGTAGTAATACTTTGAAGACTCTCTTTAATGATTTGTTAACAAATGTTTCACAACATTTGGGTTTTTCTGGGTGGGGTGATGTGTGGGAGACCTGTATGATGTTATGCATATTTGTTTTGTAAGTTCACGATACTTACTGAACACTTATAGTTTATGTACATTTAGGTATGAATTATACACTTTAATAAATTGTTTTCTTAAAAAAATCCTATATGATACATCCAAATCAGTGCTGAGAGAGTAATTTACAGCCATAAATTCTTACATTAAAAGGAGCTAAAATTAACAATGTAACAGCACATTTGGAAGAACTAAAAAAAGAATAACAAATGAATTCCAAAGCAAGGAAAAAGAAGGAAATAAAAAATGATTGGAGCAGAACTAAATGAAATTAAGAATAAAAACATACCTAAAAAAATGAACAAACCCAAAAGCTGGATCTTTGAAAAGATTAATAAAATTGACAATCCCATAGCTAAAGTAACAAAGAAAAAGAGAGAGAAGGTGTAAATAAACAAAAAGAAAATAGAGAGGGTATGTATTAGACAGCCAAAGGGGTGGTGATGCAAAATACCAGAAATCTGTAGGTTTTTATTAAGGGTATTTATTTGGGGTAGAAACTTAAAGTTTTACCAGGCCATAAAGCATAAGTTACTTCCCTCATCAAAGTATATTGCCACGTGTTGGAGCAAAATGATTGCTGACACCTGTGAGGGCTCAGTCTTCCTGTGTTCCTCTCTTCCCAGGACTTTCTTCTTTCTGTGTTCAGCTCCTCTGATATCTCCACAAGGCCAGCTTTAGACTATCAGGTGAACAGGTTGTTTCTCTTCCCAGGGCCTTTTCTCTTTCCTCATGACCAAGTTCCTCTGTATACTTACTTCCCAGGGCTCCAGCTCAAAAACTCCAAACTCTCTTCTCTGCAGTGCAGTTTCTTGGAGGGTGGGGATGCAACATCCTACTGATGTGCCCCAATCAAAGCCTTAATCATTATTTGATCAAGTAAAAGTAGAACCTCTGATTCCAATACATTCTAATATGCCCAGAAGAAAAGACCAATTTACAAACATAATCCGATATTTATTTTTGAAATTCAGAAATAATGCCAAACTGCTCCAGGGTATATTACCACTGATCCTAGAGAAATAAAGTATATCATAAGTGGAATCTTTGAAAAATTGTATGCCAACAATATGGATAACTTAGATGACATGAACACATTTCTAGAAATACACAAGCAACCAACATTGATGAAAAAAGAAATAGAAGAACTCAACAGACTGATCACAAGTAGTAAGGTTCTTTTCCCAGTGCCTCCTTAAAAAACAACAATAACTAAAAACAGAAAACATGCAAACAATCAAACAAAGTCAAGGGAGCCCATGTGGCTCAGTGGTTGAGCACCAGCTTTGAAGAAGAAAAAAAATCTCCCAATCAGTAAAGCCCAGAACTAGAGGGCTTCATGGGTGAATTCTACCAACCATTCTGGGAAGAACTAATACCAACCCTGATTAAAGTCTTCCAAAAAATAGAAGTGCAGGGGACATTACCTAAGTCATTCTATGATGCAAAATCACCCCAATACCAAAGCCACATAAAGATACTACAAGGAAAGAAAACACAGACAAATATCTAATGAACTTAGATGCTAAAATCCTAAAGAAAATGCTTGCTAATTGTATTCAACAATACATCAAATGAATTGTACATCCTGACAAATGGGTTTTATCCCTGGTAGGCAAGGATGGTACAACATAAGGAAATCAATCAATGAAATACACATTAATAGATCAAAAAAAAAATCACATGAAAACCTCTACTGATGCAGAAAAAAACATTTGATAAGATACAGCATCATTTCTTGATAAAAATTCTTCAAAAGATAGTAATAGAAGAAATTTCCTCACCATGATAAAGGATATATATGACAAACCCTCAGTTAACATCATAGTCCATGGTGAATTTGAGGATGCCCACTGTCAATCACTCTTATTTATCATTGTACTAGAAGTACTTATTCAAGCACTTAGACAAAAATAAGAAATAAAAATAATCCAAATTGGAGAGGAAGAAGGGCAACTTCCACTATTTGCAGATGACATGATCCTATATATAGGCCTGAAAAATCTACAACAAAGCTTCTAAAGCTGATAAACAAGCTCAATGAAGCAACAGAATCTGAGATCAACACACAAAAGTCAGTAGCATTTCTGTACACTAATAATGAATCTGAAGAAGAAGTCAAGAAAAAAATTCCATTTACAATAGCAACTAAAATAATCAACTATCTAGGAATAAACTTAACTAAGGATGTAAAGGACTTGTACAGAAAAGACTACATGGCATTGTAAAATGAAATCAAAGGGGAATTAAATAAATGCAAGAATAATCCATGTTATAGGATTGGAAGACTAAATATCATTATAATGTCTATCCTACCCAAAATGATTTACAGATTCGACACAGTCCCCATAAAAATTACAACAGCATTTTTTTTACTAAACTGGAAAAGAAAATTATGAAATTAAATTTGGAAAGGCATGGTATCCTGAATAGCCAAAAACACATTGAAAAAGGAAAGCAAAATTGGAAGAATCACACTACCTGACTTTAAAACATACTACAAAGTTACAGTCATCAAAACTGCATAGCATTGGCACAAGAATAGACATACTAGTCAATGGAAATGAAATGAGAATTCTGATATAGATCCTTGCATTTATAGCCAACTGACTCAACAAGGCCAGCAAACCCACTCAAATGGGACATAATAGTCTCTACAACAAATGGTGCTGACAGAACTAGGTAACATATGCCAAAGAATGAAAGAGGATCACCATCACATGACATATTAAAAAATTAAGTCAAGATGGATTTAAGACCTAAATATGAGCCAAGACCATAAAGCTCCTAGAAAGTAATGTAAAGAAGTATCTATAAGGTCTTATTGTAGGAAATGGTTTCGTAAACTTTACACACAAAGCAGGGGCAATGAAAGAAAAAAAAATAGCTAAATGAGACCTTCCCAAAATTAAAAATTTTGTGTTTCAAAGGAGTTTGTCAAGAAAGTGGAAAGGCAGTGTACTCAATGGGAGAAAATATCAATAAGAGTAGAATATCCAGCATATATAAAGAAATACTACATCTTGAATACAAAAAGACAAAGAACCCATTTACTTAACAGGCAAGAGATTTGAATACACACTTTTCCAAAAAGGAAATACAAATATATAAAAAGCACATGAAAAGATCCACATCATCACTAGTTATTAAGGAAATTCAAATCAAAACACTAATGAGATATCATTTTACCCCTATTAGATTGATGGCTATTAAAAAAAACAAAACCAGAAAACTACAAGTGTGGGAGAGGATGTGGAGGAATGGAAACACTCATCCACTGCTACTGGGAATGTATAATGGTTCAGCCATTATGGAGGATAGTTTGGCAGTTCCTCAGGAAGCTGACTAGAGAATTGCCATATAATCCATCAATCCCACTACTAGGTATATATCCAGAAAAACTGAAAGCATGGACACAAACAAATATATGCACACCAATATTCATGTGGCATTATTCACTATTACCAAAAGTTGGAAGCAGCCCAAGTGTCCACCAACACATGAATGGATAAGCAAAATGTGGTAAATACATACAATGGAATATTACTCACTATAAGAAGTAATGAAGTTTTGACAGATGCGACAACATGAATGAACCTTGAAGACCTTTGGTTGAGTAAGTAAGCCAGTTACTGAAGAGAAAATATTGCATGACCTCACTGATATGACCTAAGCATATTTTGCAGATCCACAGAGATAGTCTGGAATATAGGTTACCAGGAGACTGAAAGGAAGTAAAGAATGGTGAGCTGATGTTCAATTTGGACAGAACCTATGATAAGGTGGAAGTGAGTGGTTTGGCAGTGGAAGGATGTGATCATGCTTCAGGGATATGAATGTGGTCAACAGTGATTGAGTGTGATGGTGACCAGAGTTGGGGGTGTGAGTTGAACTATTCATGGAACTAGGGGGGAAGGCTGGAGGAAAAATCAGGTGAACTCTGGAAGGTAGATGTCTGTGATTGAAAACACAATTGTGTGAATGTTCATTTGGCAAATATTGCATGGGAGGGTCACTGATGCATGGTGTCTCTGGTGGTAGCATTTCTGGGAAAGGGTGCACCTGATATATACCTCTCTGGAATATGAATGTGTTCATCTTGTCACAGGATGTTATCTCAATGGTTGGAGACCCACACAATAAACACAATATTAAACTTCCATCCTGGGGAGTCCTGCTATGTTTTTAAATTGAGAGACAATTTAAAAGACATAGACCAATATGTCAAGACCTCACTATTAATGCATATAACTATGAATCTTATTCTTGTATAATTGAAGCTTAGCCTAATAATAATTATTGCCTAAGTTACCCCTGAAAATCTCCTTTTTACTCAGATGTGGCCTTTCTCTAAGCCAAACTCAGCAAATAAATGCACTACCTTCCCCTGGCATGGAACATGACTCATGGGGATGAGCCTCTCTGGCAGAGATGTTATGGCCAAAAGATTTAAAAGTGAGTTGGGAGGTCATTTCAGATGTTATGCTTATGCACTTCTCAGGCGGGTCTCACTGTCACAGTAAACAAAGCTTTGAACACAGGTGCTCCTAAAGGCTCTAAAGACTACTGGACCCTATCAGCAAGGCACACAGCCCCATGAAACCAGCACTTCTTTGGTGGGCCTTACCTTGGAATATGTGATAACCTATCTCCCCACTGTAACAGTATTAGGCTAATTTATAATTTCCCTACACATAATTCTTCTATCCTTTTATTTAAACCTATAATTGTCACTATACCAAATAAATATATGTCCCAGAAACTTAAATCTTTAGTCTGTTCATATCCCAGTTGAGGCCTTAATCTCAGCAGAGGTGCAGCCAACACCTACTCTCCAGATCATCCGACTTACCCAGGACAACTAACGACACGATGGATGATGGAAAACCCCCATTGCAGGAAAATAATAAAGACGTCTTGTATTAGTCAGCCAAAGGGGTGCTGATGCAAAATACCAAAAATCTGTTGGCTTGTATAAAGGGTATTTATTTGGGGTAGTTTACATTTACTAGGCCATAAATCATAAGTTACTTCCCTCACCAAAGTTTGTTGCCACATGTTGGAACATGATGGCTGCTGATGTCTGTAAGGGCTTCCTGTGTTCTTCTCTTCCCAGGGTTTGTTTCTTCTTGGACTCAGCTGCTCTGCTTTCTCCATAATGGCAGCTGCAGATTATCAGGAGAACTGCTCATCTCTCACTCCCAGGCCTCTGCCTTTGTTTAATGTTGACTTCTCCCGTTCCTCATGTAGATAGTGAGTTTACTTCCCAGGCTGCAGGATCAAAACTCCAAATTCCCTTCTCTGTGGCGCAGTTTCTCTGTGAGTCCCTGCCCACCAAGAAGGTGCGGACTCAACATCCTACTGATGTGGCCCAATCAAAGCCTCAATCATTATTTAATTAAGTAAAAGTGAAATCTCTGAATCCAGTATAACCAAATATTCCCAGAGGAACAAACCAGTTTATAAATATAATCCAATATCTACTTTTGTAATTAATAAACAATATCAAAAGCTATACTTCTGAGCTAAGGATAGTGAATATTTGAATAAATATAAATGTTAGTATTACTTCATTATTCCTTGTTATTGCTAATTTTCTTTTCAATCCATAAAGGTTTTAAAATACAACTAACTAAAACTGTCATAAAACTATGTTACTGATTTCACCATATTTTAGATCTAATTTGTGACGAAAACAACATAAAAGGAAGAGATAGAGAGAAATTGCTTTAGAGTGTTAGGTAGGTATTGGTATACACTAAATTGTAATAGATTTTGGATATTAAATATAATCTCCATTTTAACTATAAAAAATTCAAAAAAGACTACACGAAAATGAAATAAGCCATTCAAAATTGTTCATTACCAAATATCATCTAAAAATGAAGGTTGAGTTGTAAGAAAGGGGTTAAAAAAAAAAAGGTAGAATACACACAGAAAACAATTAGCAAAATAGTAGTAGTAATTTTGCCTTGTCAGTAATTGCCTTAAATGTGAGTGGATTAAACTCTAATTGGAATTTAATTCAAAAAGGCAGAGACTGGCAGAATGAGTAAATTATGATCCATTCTGTGTTATTTGCAAGAGACTCACACATAAACCATTTAAAAATGAAAGAATGAAAAAAAATATTACATGCTAGTAGTAAGAAAATGGACCTTGAGTGGCTAAAATACTATCAAACACAATAGATATCCAGTCAAAAACTGTGACATGAGACAAAGAAAGATTTTATTTAAAAGTCAATCCATTAAGAAGATATGACAGTTACAAACATGTGCATCTTATCAGTGAGCACAAAAATAAATGAGGCATACATGTTTCGCTTATATTGGAGAATAATATTTCTATAATAATTATTGCTCTACAAATTGGATGGGTACTTTAGTATACCACTTTAAATAATTGATAAAGCATACACAGAGCTCAGTATTGAAAGAAAGGACTTGATAAATACTACAAAACAAATAGACTTAATAGGCATATATAGAATAATCCACTCAACAACAGAATAATAGTTAATCTTCTTTAGTGCCAATTGCATCATTCCAGGATAGACAATGTTAGGTCTCCAAACAAGTCTCAATGAATTTAAAGAAATTGCAATCATACAAAGCATCTTCTATACCACAAAAAATGTACCTAGAAGAAAATAAGAGAAGGATAACTGGAAAATTTAAATGTATGTGGCAAATAAGCAAAACACCTTTAAGCAACACTGTGTCAAAAAAATCATATACGGAAGCTAGGAAATTTAGAAATGAAGTGAAATGAAGTTGTAAGTTACCAATATTTATGTGATGTGGCAAATACAGTTCTCAGAGTGAGATTTCTAGCTGTAAAAGCTTACATTAAAAAAAATAATTTTCAATTAATAATCTTGCTTCACATCTTGAAGATCTAGAAAAAGATGAGCAAATTTAACCTAAAATTAGTAGAAAAATAAATACAAGCTATTAGAGTGAAGATAAACAAACTAAAGGATAGATAATTGAGAGAATCAATGTAATCAGAAGTTACTTGGAATAGATCAATAAAATTGACACACCATGAGTTAGAATGATAAGAGAAATAAGGAAGGTGCCAATAACTAAATTCAGAAATGAAAGCATGGGATTACTATTGTTAATTCAGAAATTAAAAGGATTATAAGACAATAGTATGAACAATTGTTTGCCACAAAATCAAATAACATTGATGAATTGGATAAATTCCTAGAGAAACACAATTTATCCAAACTGATGCACAAAAAAAATAGAAGATCTCTATATACCTAAACAAGTAAATAGTTTGAATGAGTAATCAAAAACTCCCAGCAACAAGCAGCAAGATGGCGGCAGAGTAAGGCGCTCCTAGTGTCAGCTTGTGCTACAGGGCAGTTAGTAATGACTCAGAGCTATCAAAAGCACTTGTTTGGGGGCTCCAGGACACCAGAAGAGCACCCTGCAAAATCCTGGAAAGAGTGGAAGGAGGGGACTGCCCATCTGCAGATCAAGTCCGTAAGTAGAGCGCGCCACGACCCAGAGGCTGGTACACATCCTCCACTGGCAACACAAGGCACCTCAGGAGCTATTCTGTGGTTGGAATTGGAATCTCCATTTCCCAAAAACAGAGGAGGAAGAGATGGTTGGGCACAAACTTCAGCTACTGATTAGTAAATTTGGTGGGCTAAAGTATAATCCTAAGAATAGATAAAGTTTGAAACTGTCCAAGTCAGAAAGAGGCTGACACCATTTTAACTCCATCCCTGGCAGTAGGGGAAACAGAAGGACTTTAAATTACAGCACTGGTAGGGACCAGCTTCTTTCTATCCAGATCAGATTGCAGCTCTAGCCTAATCCCCAGCCCCACTTCCAGCAGGGAGGAAGCTGGGGGGGACCTGCACCAGCTTTTCCGGGAAAATAAAGGCCTTGCTATGGAGGATGGTGATCATCCTACCCTTGTGGTAAAAGCCACCTAAGGAGATATTCTGTGGCTGCAATTGGAAGCTTCATTTCCCAAAAATGGGAGGAAGAGATGTTTGGTCATTGACTTCAGCTACTGCTTAGTAAATTTGGCTGGCTGAAGTTTAACCCTAAGAACAGCTAAAGTTTGAACCTGTCCAAGTCAGAAAGAGGCCAGTAGTCACCATTTTGAATCCACCCCCAGCACGAGGGGAAGCTGGGCTGACTGAAAATCATAGTGCTGATAGGGACCTGCTTCTTTCACCCAGATCAGCCTGCAGCCCTAACTTAGGCTTCAGCCCCACCTCGAGCAGGGAGGAAGATGGCAGAACCCTCACCAGCCTCTCTGGGTAACTGAAGGTACATTTAGCAGGCAGATTGAATCATTTGAAGTCTACCAGGGCAGCTGTGTCATTTTGAACCCACACAGCATAGATTTCTGCCAACACCTGCAGCTTCATCCCCAGCCTAGTCAGAGGAGGAAGGGGCTTGAAACTTCATCAGTCTCTCTGGGCATCTACAGTCTAGGCCTGCATGACTTGGATTATTACACACAGTTGTGGCTTTGTCCCTTATCCTACCAAAAGAGAAAGTTGGGAGAAGCTTCATCAGTCACTGGGGAAATGAAGGCAGCATGAACCTACACAGTTTACAGCACCAATTACACCCTTGGCTCCTACTACGCAACCAGCAAGGGAGAAAGGGGAAGAAAGCCCAAAACTAAAGATAGAAACTGCACCCAAAATAAATATATCTAGTAAACTAGATACTAAGAAACCAATGAAAAATTACAATCCACACCAGAAACAGGAAGATATGGCACAGTTAAAGGAACAAGATAAGCCTCCAGATGACATAAAGGAGTTGAGACAACTAATCATAGATGTTCAAACAATTATTCTTAACAAATTCAATGAGATGGCTAAAGAGATAAAGGATAGTAAGAAGACATTGGATGAGCACAAAGAAGAATTTGAAAGAATGCATAGAAAAAAAGCAGATCTTAAGGAAATGAAGAGTGCAATAAATGAAATTAAAAATACACTGGAATCATCTAACAATAGATTTGAGGAGGCAGAAGAAAGGGTTGGTGAGCTTGAAGAAATGGCCTCTGAAAGCAAACATACAAAAGAACAGATGGAGAAAAGAATGGAAAAATTGAACAAGGTCTCAGGGAACTAAACAACAGCAAGAAACGTGCAAACATGTGTGTCATGGGTGTCCCAGAAGGAGAAGAGAAGGAAAAAAGGTCCAAAGACATATTTTAAGAAATAATGGTAGAAAATTTCCCAACCCTATTGAAGGACCTTTATATCCATGTCCGAGAAGCAAAATATATTCCCATCTAAATAAATCTGATTAGAACAACTCCAAGACACATGCTAATCAGAATGCCAATTGCCAAAGACAAAGAGAAAATTCTGAGAGCAGCAAAAGAAAAGCAATGCATAACATGTAGGGAATACCCAATAAGATTAAGTTCCAATTTCTCATCAGAAACCATGGAGGAAAAAGAAAGTGGTATGATATATTTAAGATACTGTAAGACAAAAACTTCCAGCCAAGAATCTTATATCCAGCAAGACTGGTTTTTCAAAAATTAGGGTGAGTTTAGAATATTCACAGATAAGCAGAAACAGAGAGAGTTTATAACCAAGAGCTAAGCTGTGCACGAAATGCTAAAAGATGTGCTAAAGTCTGAAAAGAAAACACAGGAAAGAGAGGCTTGGAAGAGAGTCTATAAATGAAGATTATGTCAGTAAAAGTAACTAAAAGTCTCAAAGGAGTGGTAAAAATAAAACATGACAGATAAAACCCAAATATTTAGGAATAAACTTAACCAATGATGTAAAGAACATGTATTCAGAAAACTACAACTCATTGTTAAAATAAATTAAAAAAGACCTAAATAATTGGAAGAACATTCCATGCTCATGATGAGAAGACTAAATATCATAAATATCATTAAGATGGCAATTCTACCTCAATTGATATACAGTCCTGATGCAGTCCTGATAAAAATTCCACCAGCATTTTTAAAATAAATGGGAAGCATTATTATCAAATTTATTTGGACATGTAAGGTATCCTGAATAGCCAGAAACATGCTAAAAAGTAAAGTTGGAGGACTTTCCCTTGTGGACGTTAAATCATATTTCCTAGCTACAGTTGTAAAAACAGCATGGTACTGGCATAAAGACAGAAAAATAGAAAAATGGAACTAAATCGATGGTTCAGAAACAGATGCTCACATCTAATATCAAGAGATTTTTGACAAGCCTGTCAAACCCACCCAGCTCAGACAGAACAGTCCATTCAACAAATGGTGCTGGGAGAACAGGATATCCATAGCCAAAAGAAGGAAAGAGGACCCCTATCTATCACCTTATACAAAAAATAACTCAAAATGGAACAAATATGTATATATAAAAGCAAGAACCATAAAGCTTCTAGAAGAAAATGTAGGAAAATACCTTCAAAACCTGGTGATAGGGTGTGGATTCTTAAAGAAGATAAGAGGAGGACTGAGATGGACTACTGATGTTTAATGTATGTAGAAGTTTTAATTAAATTTACTGTAAAGGTATGGAAATGTATAGAGTTGAGAGTAACACATTATAGTGAGTAACAGCTGGTGTATAAATGTGAATGTGGCTGAAAAGGGTAGTCTAGGGATGTAAATGCCAGGAGACAGAAAGCTAGAGAATAATTTAGGGACTGAATAACACAGTAAACCCAGAGGTTTATGAGAATTGTGGTTGATTTACAGATGCAAGAGTGTCCTTTGTGAGTTAGAGCAAATGTACATCACTATTGCAGGGTGGTGGGAATGTCGAGAAACATGTGAAAAATACAACTGGAATGAACTATAGACTGTGGTTAACAGTCATAATGTAATATTCATGCATCTATGCCAAAGATGTACTGTGTTGATAAAGGGGAAGTATGGAAAAAATGTGCCCAATGTATGCTATGGATCTGGTAATAATCTGATGATATTATCTCATAATCTGTAACAAATGTGCCACAATGGTGTGGTGTGTTGATGGAAGGGTATTGTATGGAAATTCTGCACTGTGCATGATTGCTTTGTAAGTTTACAACTTCTTTCATAAACGTATATTTAAGAAATAAAAATAAGGTAGTTTTGGGGGAAAATACACCAAATGTATGATAAGGACCATAGTTAGTAGTGAGATTTTGATGATATTCTTTCATAATTTGTAACAAATATCTTATAACCATGCAAATTGTTGGTGGTGGAAGGATGTATGGGACCCCTGTATGATGTTAGGCATGTTTGCTTTGTAAGTTCACAACTTTTACTATACACTTTTTGTTTATATATGTTCATAGATAAATGCTATAAAATAATAATAATAGGATGGGTTGGGGGGGAAATAAACCAAATGTAAGATACTTTGATTAGTAGTAATATTTTGATGATGCTCCTTAATCATTAGTTAAAAATGTTTCATAACCATGCAAGGTATTGGTGGTAGGATGAGGTATGAGACCCCTGTATGATGTTATGTATGTTTGTTTTGTAAGTTCACAAATATTACTATAAATGTGTTGTTTTTGTATGTTTACGTATGAGTGATATACTTCAACAAATGAAAAAAAATTGAAAAAAGATTATATTGACAAAAAAAACTCCCAGCAAAGAAGTGTCCAGGGCCAAAGTGCTTCTCTAATACTACCTAATATTTTTTAAAAATTCATATACTGCCCAATTTTTTTTTTTGCTTTATATTGATTTTTAACTAAATGATATATCCATTCTGATGGTAAATATGTCCAGCCAAATCTCCACAACACACTTCCCAATATTTCATAAATAACTGCAAATTGTGTAATTATTCTTAACCCTTTCTAGCATTATCCTGATTCCAAAGTAAATTAAAGACAGTTAAAAAAAAATACAGATGAATTTCCCTTATGAATACAGATGCAAACATCCCAAACAATAACTATAAAATCGAATCCAAGAACATATTAAGTGAATAGTTACCATGACTCTCTTGGTTTCCTAGGCTGCTTAAGCAAATACCATGAAATGAATCAGGTTAAACAATGAGAATTTATTTGTTTGTGTTGTGAGGCTGGAAAAAAGAGAAAATCAAGGTATCATCAAGGTGATTCTTTCTTCCAGAAGACCATTTTTCCGGGGCTAGCTGCCAGATACTTGGCTCCTCTTTTATAGGACAAGGCATATAGTGGCATCTCCTGGTCTCTCCCTTCTGTTTGCATTTCCATCAATGTCCAGACTCTTGTTTCCTCTGGCTTTCTCTCTCTGTGTATGTATTTCCTTCTCTTATAAAAGAACTCTGGTAATAAGATTAAGAATGAAGTTTGGCACTGTGGCAGTTTGAAGCCTTTGTGGATCCCAGAAAATCCTGTTCTTGATCCATTCTTGTGCATGTAAATCTGTTGTAGGTTGGGCCTTTTGATTAAATTACTTCAGTTAAGGTCCTTTGATTAGATTGTATGACCCAGGGTGGGTCTTAATCCTTTTACTGGTGTCTTTTATAAACAGAGGAATAAAAATCCTGAGAGACTGAAAAAAAGCTGCAGAGACAGAGGAATCCATAAACTGAGAGAGAAGGCCCTGGGAGTCAGAAGCTGAAATCAATGGAACACAGAAGCTGTTAGAAAGCCACTTTAGCTAGAAGCTGAAAGCCATGAGTCCAAAGGAGAGAGGAGAAACAAAGCAGACACCTCCATGTTCCTGCTTGCTCACAGTTGCAGCTTGGGAAGAAAGAATCTTCTGATGATACCTTGATTTGTACACTATCTTAGCCTCAGAAATTTATGTTATTAACCTAATAAATCCCCATTATAAAAGCCAACCCATTTCTGGTATATGGCTCCCAGCAGCTTTTAGAAAACTAAAACAGACCCTAAAGGCACAAATAGGTTGAAAGTGAAAGGATGGAAATAGATATTCCAGGCAAATAGTAACCTAACAAGAGCTGAGGTAGCTATAATAATGCCAGACAAAGTAGAATTTAAGTCAAAATCTGTTACAAGAGACAAAGAAAGACACTGTATATTATAAAAGGGGCAATCCACTAAGAAGTAATAATTGTAAATATTCATGCATCTAAAGCCACGGTGCCCCAAAATGCATGAGACAAACACTGGCAAAATTGAAAGGAGAAATAGTCATTTCTATCATAATAATTTGTGACTTGACACACCACTCTCAACAATAGAACATCTATACAAGATCAATAAGGAAGCAGAGAACTTGAATAATATAATAAATGAATTATTCCTAACAGACATATACATAACATTTCACCCCAAAATAGCAGGATATACAGTCTTCCAAGTCCTCATGGGTCATTCTCCAGGAGAGATCACATGTTGGGTCATAAAACAAATCTCAATACATTTACAAGGATTGAAATTATACAAAGTACTTTAACCATAGTGGAATGAAGCTGGACATCAATAATGGGCAGAGAACTGGAAAATTCACAAATATATAGAAGTTAAATAATATACTTTTAAGCAATCAGTGGATAAAAGAAGAAACTGCAGAAGTCAGTGAATATCTTGAGATGAAGGAAAATGAGAACACATATCAAACTTATCAAAATGTATGGGATGCAGCAAAGGCAATACTGAGAAGGAAGTTTATAGCCCTAAACACTTCCATTAAAAAATAAGAAAGCTAAAATCAAAGACCTAACTGCACATCTAGAGGAATTAGAAAAAGAACAGCAAACGAATCCCAAAGCAAGCAAAAGGAAAGAAACATGGTGATCTGAATGCACAGTATCTTTGACATCCTGACATATTATTCCATTGGCTTGCATATTGCCACATAACTGCCATAGACAATTGTAACCAGAGGAAAGAATTCTGTAGTTTCAGCAAAGCAGAGAAAATAAAATTGTGTCATGCATTTATAGAGAGAAATCATTCTATTTTGTGAACCAATGTTCAATAGCATCTGGGTGTAATAGCACAGTAACTGAAGGAATCCAGTAGAGCCAGGTTGCCCAGAAAAATATTCAATGGTGTGTAAAGACAATACTCCTTAAAGATCAAGGCCAGCAAACAAAGATTTTCCTCCAATATAATCATATTAATGGCAAAAACAAAAAATAAACAAACAGTAAAAAATACCACAAACAAAGGGGTTTCAGCTTTGGGTGATTCATTTACCCTATAGGGATAAACTCAGCTGTCAAGGAGTTATTTTCATTAGTGATTCCTGAATTCTCTCCTGAGACAAAAATTATTGAGAAATTAGATTTACATTAGAATGTGCTTAATTCTCACTTCTAATTTCCTCTGTTACAAATGGAAAATCATCCTCTGCTGACACCTGTAAATTAGCACAAACACAGTTATTCAGGTCATAGGAGAGAAAATGTATCACAGACTATGAACATAGGGATTGTCAGGAAATGCCTGTGAGAATGTCCAGTGTGGAAAATCACTATTTGCATGAATTGTCCAAACCAGTGTTAAAATTCTTGGTCTGTGTAAACAACTTGTCATTTTCTAAATTAAGATATTTTTACATTGGTTTTTCTCCAAAAATAAAAACAAGTTAAAGTATTATCTTACTGTGATCAATGTTTGAAAATAAATAGTTCTTTTCACATTTCCAATTTTATGATTTTGGATCTTGACAGAATCATAGTGGGTTTGAAACATTGTTTCATTACTTTAGTACCCCTTCAAAAATTAAGTTACCACACAACATGTTAAAACACCTATTTATCCTTCAAGACAGGGAAATAATATAAAACAGTTTAGATTTCTCTAATAAATTGGTCTTGATATCATTTTTATATTTATCTCAACACATTCTGTGCTTTTTAGTTATCTTGATGTGAAAACGTCCCACAAAAGTTATTATGCTTAATTATCCATTTAACCTAATACTTCCTGTGTCTAATTTTCAAGTATCTCTCCATGCATGTCTAACCTTATGAGATTTCATGACCAAGTCTCCTTTCAGAGTATTCATACTCTTTATGACAAATATCTATCTGGTATACACTTAGACTTCTAGAAGAAGCAAATCCTCATTTTTGGTGAAGCTGAATGGAATCCATATATTTTTTTATTATTTCAGGTTATGTATTAATGACTACTAAGATGTTACATATTTATTGGAATTCAGTGATCATCCATATTTAATAAATATTTATTGTTGTTTAGCAAACAAAATATTATAATATTCCAAGTGAAGAAGAAACATGGAATTTAAAGAATAAAATCAATTTTCTTCAAGTAGTACTTTCAAATCTGCTGAAAGTCTGCACTTCAGAATATTTTAGACAGGTAACTTTGAAGAAAAACCTACAATGATTCTTCATAATGTATTTGTCAGCCAAAAGGGGTCCTGATGCAAAGTACCAGAAATCTGTTGACTTTAATAAGGGATAATAGCTTACAGTTACAAGACCCTAAATAATCCAACTCAAGTTTACTTCCTTACCAAACTCTGTTGCCGTGTGTTGAAACAAAATGTTGGGCAATATCTGCAAGGGTTCAGCCTTCCTCTTCCCTTTTAAGGTTCTGTGGGTCCAGCTTCTTCCAATCTCAGCTATAGCCCAGCTTAGGGCTCATCTCTCTTCCTGGGGCTTGTTTCTTGCTAGGCTCAGCTCCTTTGTTTTCTTCACAAAGTCAGCTATAAACTATCTGGCAAATGGTCCATATCATTTCCCAGGGCCTCTGCAGGGTCTATGGAGCTGTCTCTCTTCATCTGTGTATCTAGTCTGTTTTACTAGTGCTGTGTGTCTCCTTGATTGAATGTCCACTTATATAGCCCACTAAGGGAGCAAGGACTCAACTCTGTAAGTGCTCATGATGTGGTTGAATCTGAGCCCTAATCTTGATTTAATCAAGCAAAATTAAGCCTTTGAATTTAAATCAATCCACAGGTATCATGCCCAGAGGAACAGATAAGTTTCCAAACATAATCAACATTTCTTTATGGAATTCATAAATAATCTCAAATTTCTACACATAGTGTATTGCTCTGAAAATATGTTTTAGTGAGTTTTTCTTTTTCTTATCCCTGTCTACATTGATGTATTTCATAAACTGTTTTTCTATTACCTCACATAGTATGGTTTTTTGGAGTTTTATCACTGAAGCTTGTAACCAAATGAATATAACAAAATTTCCATTTATATTTTAGATTCTAACAATTTTAAAAAAACTTTTAAAGTTATGTTATTTTGAAAAAAACTTTTTAAAATAATGAAATATTTTTATGTTTATTTCAGCAATACTGTTACCAGATTTTGTCTAGGTTCTTTGACTATGCTGCAGAAATGAATTTCAAGAGCACATCGGGTTAGGTAGGCCAGTAATTTATTAAGGTAGGGAGGGGGCAGAAATGGGAGGAAATAACAGATCATGGGTCCCGGTAGAGAGTAAGGGCCTGAAGAGTAATAAACAGGGCTGATTTATGGACTACAATTTCCCATTATAGATTATAAATGCCCAGGTTTTACCTGCATTTATATATTGATCCATGCAGGGGGACACTGCGAGAGCAGGGTGCAGAAGCCAAGAGGGACTTGGGAAAGAGTAGGAGAGTTGACCTTTGCACTTACTTTTTAAACCATTAATTATTCCACCCCTTTGCTTATGACAAGGGAGGAGTTCCAGCTGTTTGCTGTTTTGCTTGATTACCGCATCCATCAGTCCACCAGGTGGGCCCAATGATAATGTCCATGGAGAATATCCAGGGCTTCGCCTGGGGATCTCCAGGAATCTCATTCTGGATGGCAGAAATCTTACAAGGGTCTTCCAGCACCCATCTTGGGGATATCGATATCGACGTGGACTTCTTGCCAGGTTCCAGATCCCTATTTTACAAGCCAGCTTCAATACCTAATCGCAATACACTTATGTAGATTCTGGACAAATGGGTTTAGTTTCAGTAATCAGCATTCTATATAAAAGTCATTGAATCAGAATACTAAGTAAAACTAATATGCCCTTCTAAAATGTGAAATATTAGATATTCAGAAAAATTAGAAACAACTTTTGCTCTTTACCCCAGTACAGTCATTTATGGCCTTATCTGTACTTTTCAAAGTCTTTTTAAATCTTTGTCTGCTATGTCCATATTCTGGTTCTCTTCACTGGTGTTTTCTGGATTTTTATTCTCTTCCTTTGGATGGGCCATTATTTCCTATTTATTTGTCTTGTCATCTTTTTTTTTGGGCACACTGTACCTTTCATTATTTTAAAACATTAATGCTTGGATTTATTCTATTAGAAGTCGGTTTCTTGATCTTGTAACCATCTGGTGATATGACAGAAATTTTCTTGAATGCCATCCCTCCCATCAGAAAGTACACTCAAGGCAAATGATAAATACAGAGTCTCCCTTGTCTTTTCTGGGTCTTTGTCTGGTTTTGAGCTTGTGCTTGGTAGTGGATTAGGATTTCCCTTTTCTACAGGAGTTTGAATACCTCCTCAATTTCTCTGGAGACAGAGCTTTTCCTTCATGTGGGTGTTCTACCATAGGAATTAAAGCAGGTAAGCATTTGTCCAAAGTCATCCTCCTCAATTGCTTCATACAATGCTTTCATTACATCAAACTGTTTTTGCTCAGGAGGCAAAATGTGGGATGGGGCATGCTGGAGAGGATTTTCCCAAGTCAATGTTTTCTAGCTAGGTATACACACTTCCATACAGTTCTGAAGAGAGGAAAAGGGATAGGCCAGGAAGGACATTAGGAGATTCTTCCAAGACTCCCCAAAGCTATGCTTTCTTGACTTGTCCAGTGAATGCAGCCCTTCAAGTATTCTCTTCTGCCTGGAGGAAGCCTACCTTTTGAAAGTCTCCTTCCCCACCTTGGTCTGGGATGGGTTTGGACACTGGGCACCCTCAGAACCCCCATGAATTTGAAGTAACTAATCACAACTTTGATCACTGATCAGCCCTGGCCAACACCTGATCTTCAAGAAGTAGACTCTTTTAAGTCCCTTTCTGCCACCAGCAAGCCATGCCAGGGGCAGAACTTCAAAAAGGCCTGCTGCAAGAGTGGGGGGTGTGGGTCAGTAATCCCTGTACTGGAAAGAGTAATTACTGATATTTACCATAATCTACCAGCTTCTTCCCCTTAGACTTTCCTGGATGCTGTACAGTGTTCTAACGGACTCTAGATTTTTGAAATAGTTGATTCATTCAGGTTCTGAAGGCTTAATAGTTGTTCTGAAGTCTGGACTGATTCCTGCTCTGCCATCTTACAACACTCCTCCTCCATATGCCTTTTACAGACTTCTTTTTTAAGACTGTAAAGAAAGTAGAGAAGAACAGTCAAAATGGTAAATATCAGAATTAAACCAGAGAAAAATTAAAGCCATCAGAAAATTAATAGAATTGTCAGTAGAGGATATTGTAAAAAATAATATGATGCCACAGTAGAATAAGTGATATATTATTTTGGACTTACATAAGGTTAAACTGCAACAAAATCTTCAAGAATTAAGGCATGAAGATGCCACTTACAAATGACCACACTGACAGCTGGATGTATAATCTATTGGTCAAAAAACTGAATAAGTAAAATATTGCATATAGTGGTCATATGCCATTGTTGCCAGGAAAAAAGATTCAGTGGTTCCACAGATTGCAAAGGGAAAGAAATGTATCAGGCATTCAGAGATAGATATTATTTTTTCTTGGCTTAGAAGTTGACTAGCATGTTGGAGTTCACTGTGGATGAAAGCTAAACACCTAAGGAATAAGTACATGGGGCTATAAAGGTAAGGGTCATTCCAGAAGAGATCAATCAGTCCAAGATTTGCCAACATGGTGATGAGATATATCACTAATAACACCAGGAAAAGGGGGATTTCCACTCTGGAAGATCTATAAATCCTGTGAGAACAAAGTCTAACAGCAATGTTGCATTTTCCTTTTCCATGCCTTCATTGGATATCTCCTGATATAAAGTGGAGTAACGTTAAAAAGAACATTCACTAAGGATTTATTAAGTGAAAACCTGGGTAACAGAGTTGAAATACAAACATCCTCTCATCAAAATGACTTTTCAATTTTATTAATAATACTACAACAGATGGAAACTATTTTGGGGAATTGAAGATATGGAAATAATTTATTTCATTTAAAATATATAGAGAGAAATTAAGAGATTTAGAAAAAAAGAAAGGCACTATAAGATGTGCTATAGGATACTAATGACACTTAGAAGGAAATTCTGTGTGGCAGTTACATGCATGAAGGGCCAAGAGAAAAAAAATCTGAAAGGCTTGTATTATAAAATAAATTGAATGCCATGTGAAGGATTTTGAACTTTATCATTCAGAATACAGACATGCACTTAAAATTTTTAGGACATAGAATGGCATTGTAAGATATTTTTAAACTAATTATTTGATATTTTAGAAAATAGGCTGCATAGAGGGGAAATTGGACTCAGAGACATCAGTCTGGAAGCTCTTATTCTGTTCCAGTAGTTCTGAAACCAGTATACACATCAGAATCAGTTGGCGGAGCATTTTGCGCAAAATTGAGAAATATCACTGTAGAAATTGATTCATTAGGTTAAGAATTAAGTCCAGGAATATGCATTTTAAAAATGTTTTTTTCAGTCATTGAAATGCATGTGAACTTATCAATATCTTGTGATAAGACATTGGAAGTGACAAGAAAGATCAAGAGATAGATTCAAAATAATTCAGAATGCAGACACACTAGTGCTCAGTAGCATATTAAATGTGAAGCAAATTGTCAGGAAAGCAGAGAGGAGTCACTTGGTGACTTGGTAGATGGTCATCAAAAATTGAAATTGTGTACTCAGATGCACTGGAAGATATACACAGAGAAATATCTTCTGAGCATCCAGGTGAGATATTCTCAGGCATATGAGTATACTAGAGTTTAAAAGAAATAATGACTTATGAGTAATTGAGGAAATTAAAGCAATGGTTATGAATCCACTGCTAAGTCTTAAAAAGAAAAGAAAAAGGCAAGGAAAGAATTTTGAGGAAGCGATATTAAAGGATTAGTGGATATAGGAAATTTATTGGATGGTCAGCATCTGATACTGTTTGCCACTCTACAAGTCTTTTGGGGAACAGAAGCCACAATACACGTTAGAACTCAAAAGAGCTTGAAACTCCCTTTCTCATTTCATTTGTACCTAGAATGCAGGAACTTGGTCTAGTTTTGGCTGGTCAAACCCATACATCCTGGATTTGGAAAGTGGAGAGAGAGACAAAGTTACAGTGACATAAAAGAACTGTGGTAGCAAGAACAGCCAAGGAAATACTGTCAAGATTTCAGCAAATGCATCTTGTATCCATAGCAGTGGCATTGCCACTATGAGCTGTGCCATCTTAAGTTCAGCAACTGTGACTGCAGCCCTCACTGAGCTAGTGTTGGGGCATGATTTTGACTGTTGACTGGTTGCCTTGCTTTCTTCTCTTTCTACAAATTTTCTTAGCTTATCCCTCCATCCTCCATAGAAATTCTATGTCAGAGCCAATTTCCATTCAATAAACTCACTTACTGTTTAAATTCTGTCACTTGAAATTAAATATCCTGGCTGGCACAAAGGAGAAAAAAGGAAAAAAAACAGAAAACTATCCTGAGCAGAGATGTCAGAAAAGCAGGAGAGAAATTGGAAAGCCTATAGTTGTGGAAGAAAAGAGAGGAATGATACTAAAGAAGGACAAAGTGAAGTACAGTGTCAAATACCAAAATAAATGCTCTGGTAGGTTAAAGCATTAGCAGAAATCACTGAGTGTGGAAATTAAGAGATTGTCAGGGGCTTTAATGAGAGCAGTTACTCTTCACATTTTGTAATAAAGTGGAGACCAGAGAATAATGAGAAGAGAATGGCAAACAAGTGATGTCAAAAGTGAGGCTGATTACAGAGTATTCTGTGGTAATATGAAATGTGAAAAACAATTGGCATTCGTCTACTGCCTGTAGACAGATGTGTTTTCCTGTGGAACATTTCAGAAGAAGAGAGAAGAAGGTATCTATAAAGAAGTAGAATGAGAAAGGGAAATTTAGTGAGTAGAAAGGAAACAAGTGGATTGAGGAAGAGAAACAGGTGGAGTATAACAGAAACATGGATACATATGTTTAGGAAAATGAGCCAAGGAAGAGGGAGAAAGGAAGTATCAGAGAAAAGCTGAAAATGAAATAAAAAGATTCAGCAGCTTGAAAGTGAATGTGTGGCTGAACCCTGATATTCACTTTTATCATTGATAAAAAGATAGTGGCCACCAGAGGTTCTGAGGGGAGGTACAGAGAAGAACAGGTGTAACATGGGGGCACTTTGGGGACATTGAAATTGTTCTGCATGACATTGCAATGACAGATACAGGCCATTATACATTTTGTCATAACTTATAAATTGTGATGGGGCAGAGTGTAAACTACAATGTAAACTAAAGTCTGCAATTAGTAGCAATGCTTCAATATGTGTTCATCAATTTTAACAAATGTACTACACTAAAGAAAGATGTTGTTAATGTGGGAAAGTGTGGGAAGGGGAGGGGATGGAGCATATGGGAATCCCCTATATTTTAATGTAACATTTATGTAGTCTAAAGCTTTTTAAAAAATTTAAAAAAAATAAGAAAAAAAAAAAGTTTTGTTAGTCCTGGAAATCTTTCCTTTTTTTTCTTTTGGTCAAAATTCAAAGTTTATTTTCCTATAGAGTTTGTTTATGAAGGAGAAACTTTGATTTTTTTTTTACAAACTTTGAGTTACTCATAAATATCTAAGCACTGCCTGAAATTTTTTCCATATGTAAAAATTTGATAGTTTTATCTATACTATTAGAGCAATTAGAATTTATGTTCTCTAGAAATCCTGCTGATTTTACAAGTGAACATTTTCTTCCACATCAGTTTGTTTAGCAGATTAAATTTGAGTCAAAGACTGGGTCTTGAATATAGACTATATAAATATCCCATGTCATTAATTTCAGTTCATAGCATACTTTTAATTGAAATGATTTCCAGGTAACCCCAAGTCTCTAAATAATTGAAAACTCTCAAATTCAATTTGTGTTCCAAGTACTTAATAAGTCAAAAATATTGGAATGAACAATGGTGATTGAAATTTTCTGCAACTTTCTCTATGTTTATATATATCCATATCTGCAATTATTGTGAAATGCAAGAAGGAATAAAAGACTAAATATTTGTGACTATTTAAAAGAGTTTTGATTAGACAAGTTGGCTGATTAAACAGAATGGCTATTTTTATCAATATTTTCAGAAATATCCATTTCTATAAGACATATTATAAGCTCCGTTGGCCTAGAGGAGCCTGCACCAAATCTTGGTGTAAATTTCCATCTTACTCTCCTACTTCTCAGAAAGCTCTGCTCTTTTCCCCATTTCCCAATAAATTCTTTTTTCTGGCCTAACTAAGAAACAACAACAACAATAAAACCCATTATAACTTGAATCTTTAAACATTCTAGCTCATCAAGCTTACTTTAAAAAGTCACTGTCAATATGTCTCAATAAGAGTGCTTAAAATTAAAAAAAATATCAATGAGCCTACAGTGACTTGCCTGGTCTCCAGACAGTCATGCAATTGTTACCCATGGAACTGTGCTGACATTGAAACAGAAGTGGTCAGAAAATGTATACTTTAATGGCATCACAGTAATCTTGCAGAACAGAAACTGTTTTACGCCATAGATTGCACCTATGCATTTTTTTTTATTTTAAACAAATCAATTTTGTGAATACATATTAATAAACATACATTCATCCAAATGTATTAGCAATTGTATTTGATATAACCAAATCATTGGACATTCATCACTTCAATCATTATTAAAGCATTTCCATTGTTCCAATAATAATAATAACAAAACAACAGATAAACCAACAAAGAAACAAAAATCTCATCACCTCTCAATCTGTTTCCCTTGCCATAGATAGCTGATATTATGTTTCTGTCTCTCTAGTTTATTTGTATTTATATTTTGTAAAAACAGTCTTATATATGCAATTTAACCCATATTCAAATTTCACATGAAGTTTCTCTGTTATAGTTGCATGTTACAGCTTTTAGCTTTCCTTCTATTAATATATATGATCTTAGACTTTGCCTTTCAAACACTGTCATACCCATATAAGAGCTCTGCTACTTACAAACACTATAATGTGCTTTACCATCTGTATTCATTTCCAAAGATTTCCAAACAACTGTTTTACCAATTCTGCACAGATTAACCCTCAGCTTTCCATTCTCTACCCTCATTCTATTTCTGAAAGTCAATGTTTCTCAATAAGAGTGCTATATTCTGATTATTAACTCAATGAGTTTACACAATATATTTAGTTCTTAATAGTGCAATCATACAGTATTTGTCCTTTTTTGTGCCACATGCTTCACTCAACATAATATCATCCAGGTTCACCCATGTTGTCATAGGCTTCATGACTTCATTTCTTCTTACAGATGCATAATATTCCATCATTTGTATACACCACAATGTGATTAACCATTCATTGGTTGATGAACACCTGGGTTGTTTCCATCATTTGGCAATTGTGAATAATGCTGCTATGAACATCAGTGTGCAGATGTATATTTATATCATTGCTTTCAGTTATTGGGTATATACCAAGTAGTGACATTGCTAGTTCACAGGGAAAATCTATATTGAACTTCCTTAGGAAATGCCAAACAGTCCTCTGCAGTGACTGTATCATTTTACATCCCCACCAACAGGGAATAAGCATTCCTATCTCTCCATATCCTCTCCAACACATGTAGTTTTGGATTTTTAATAGTGATCATTTTAGTAGGTGTGAAATGATATCTCATTGTTGTTTTGATTTGCAGTTCCCTAATCACTAGTGATGTTGAACATTTTTCATGTTTTTTTGCCATTTGTATTTCTTCTCTGGACAAATGTCTTTTCAAGTCTTTTGCCCATATTTTAATTGGGAAGTTTGTCTTTTTATTGTTGTTGTAGTATCTCTTTATATATCCTGCATATTAAACCTTTATTGGATATGTGATTTCTAAATATTTTCTCCCATTGAATTGGCTGCCTTTTCACCATTTTGACAAAATCCTTTGAGGTGCAAAAGTATTTAATTTTGAGGTAGTCCCATTTATCTATTTTTTTCTTTTGTTGCTCCTGTTTTGGGTGTAAGTTTTAAGAAACTACCACCTACTGCAAGTTCTATAGCAGGTTTGCCTAAGTTTTATTTTAGGAACTTTATGGTTTTCAATTTTATATTTAGGTTCTTGACCCATATTTAGTTAATATTTATATAAGGTGTGAGATAGAGGTACTCCTTCTATCTTTTGGATATGGATATCCAGTTATCCCTGCACAATTTGCTGAATAGATTGTTCTGGTCCAGCTGGGAGGACTTGACAGCCTTGTTAAAAATCACTTGACTATAGATGTGAGGCTCTATTTTTGAGTTCTCAATTTGATTCTATTGGTCAGTCTGTCCATGTTTATTGCAGTACCATGCTGTTTTTTTGTTTGTTTCTTTTACCACTATAGCTAATTTATATACTTTAAAGTCAGGAAGTGAGAGTCCTCCAACTTTGTTCTTTTTAAAGATATTTTTGTCTGTTTGTGGTCCCTTACCCTTCCAAATAAATTTTAAAATTGTCTTTTCCATTTCTGCATAAAAAGACTCTTGGAATTTCTATTGGGATTGGGTTGAATCTGTAAATCTGTTTGGGTTGAGTTGACATCTTAACAATATTTACTATTACACTCCAAGAATGCAGAATGTCCTTCAATTTATTTAAGTTTTCTTCAGTTTCTTTTAGCAAAGTTTTGTAGTTTTCTGAATACCAGTCCTTTATGCCCTTGGTTAAGTTCATTCCTAAATATTTGATTATTTTACTCACTATTATAAATGGATTCTTTTCTGATTTCTTCCTCAGATTGTTCATTAGGAGTGTGTAGAAATGCTACTGATTTTTTGTGTATTAATCTTGTATCTTGCCGCTTTGCTGAACTCTAATAATATTAATATTAAGTTATTAACTTATAGCTAATAATATTAATCTTAATTTATTAAGATTAATATTAATCTTAATAACTTTGTTGTTGATTTTTCAAGATTTTCTAGATATAAGATGATATCATCAGTGAATAGCATAGTTTTACTTCTTCCTATCCTATTTTTGTGATTTTATTTCTTTATCTAGGCTAAAAACTTTAGCTAGAACTTTGGCACAATATTGAATAACAGGGGTGAAAGTGGGCATCCATGTTTTGTTCCTGATCTCAGCAGGAAAGCTTTCAGTTTTTCACCACTGAGTACAATGCTAGCTGTAGGTTTTTTCATATATGCACATTATCATATTGAGAAAGCTTCCTTCTGTTCCTATCTTTTGGAATGTTTTTCTCAAGTAAGAATGCTGTATTTTGTTAAATGCCTTTTCCACATCAATTGAGAGGGACATGTGGCTTTTCTTCTTCAATTTATTAATGTGGTTTATTACACTAATTAATTTTCTTCCATTGAATCACCTTTGCATATCCGGGATAAAACTCACTTGATTTTGATGTATAATATTTCAATGTGTTTTTGGATTAGTTTTGCAAATATTTTGTTGAGGAATTTTGCATCTACTTTCACTAGAGTTACACATGTGTAATTTTCATTTTTAGTAGTATCTTTATCTGGCTTTGGCATTAGGGTGATGTTGACTTCATTGAATGAGTTTGGTAGTGTTCTTTCTTGTTCATATATTTTTTAGAAGAACTTGAGCAAGATTGGTAATAGATCATCTCTGAATGATTGGTAGAATTCACCTGTGAAGCCATCTGGTTCTGCCCTGGGCTTTTCATTGTTGGTCAGTTTTTGATAACTGTTTCAATCTCTTCGTTTGTGATTTGTTTGCTGTGGTCTTCTATTTCTCCTAGGGTCAATATAAGTGGTTTGTGTGTTTCTAGGAATTTGTACATCTCGTCTACACTGTCAGATTTTGGTGTACTGTTGTACATAGTATCCTCTTAGACCTCTCTTATTTCTGCATTGTCAGTGATAATGTACACCCTCTCATTTCAGATTTTATTTATATGCATCTTGTCTCCTTTTTTGTTTGCCAGGCTAGTTAAGTGTTTATCAATTTTGTTTATGTTCCCAAAGAACCAACTTTTGGGGTTTTGTTGATTGTCTCTAGTGTTTGTTTTTTTTTCTTTTTTTACGCAATTTCATTTATTTCTCCTCTAATCCTTATTTTTTCTATACTTCAGTCTGGTTTGGGATTGGTTTGCTGTTCTTTTTCTAAATCCTCCAGGTGTATAGTTAGGTATTCAATTTTACCTCCTTTTTTCTTTTTAAATGTATTTGTTGAGGGCTATAAATTTCTTCCTCAGCATTGCCTTTTCAGTGTCTTATAGGTTTTGATATATTGTGTTCTCATTTTGATCTGTCTCAAGATATTGACTAAATTCTCTTTCAACTTCTTCTTTGACATGCAGATTATTTAAGAGTGTGTTGTTTAGTCTCCATATTTTTATGGATTTTCCCTTTTTCTATCCATTATTGATTTCCAGCTTCATTGCATTATGATCAGAGAAAGTGTTTCATAGAATTTCAAAATTTTAAATTTATTGAGACTTGTCTTGTGAATCATCATATAGTCTATACTGGGTAGAAATCCATGAGGGCTTGAAAAGAATATATATCCTGATGTTCACTTATCATATTATTAAAATTGTTTGTTTCTTTGTCCTCTATCCAAATGTTCTAACCAATACTAAGAATTATGTATTGAAGCCTCAAATGATTCCTGTATAGACATTTTTTTCTCCCTTCACTTTCGCCGGGGTGTGCCTCATGTATGTTGGAGCACCCAGTTTAGGTGCATATATATTTACTATAGTTATTTCTTCTTCATGAGTTGCTCCTTTTATTAATATATAATGATTTCTTCATCTCTTATAGCAGTTTTGTTTGAAAATCTATATTACTGATATTATATCACAAATCCTCATCTGTTTTTGTTAATATTTTGTATTGAATACCTTGTCAACCTTTAGCTTTAAATATGTGTATGTCCTTAAATCTCAGGTGCATCTCTTATAGACTACATATAGATGGATGATATTTTTTAATGCATCTTATCAGTCTATATGTTTTGATTGGGGAGTTCAAGTCATTAAAACAATATTATTATTGTAAATGTATTACATATTTCATCCTTTTCATCATTTGGTTTTCTGTTGTCATATCTTACTTTTGTCTGTCTTTTCATCCTTAATTTACCCTTCTTAATAATCTTCATTTCTATACACTTTTCTAATTCTCTTTTCCTTGTTTTCCTTTCAGGCTGCAGCACTCCCATTAGTACCTCTTGTAATTCTGGTCATTTGGTAACATACTCTCTCAGTTTTTGTTTGTCTGTGAAGAATTTATGCTCACCCTCATTTCTGAAGGGCAGTTTTGCCAGATATAGAATAATTGGCTGGGAGAGAGGTGGCAAGATGGCATCGGCTTAGGAGGGCAACTTCGGACATCTCCCAGATCATGGCAGATAGTGGACGGGGTGCGGCACGGGGGTCTGCGCTGTGGGCGTGTGGAGTAAGAAGCTTGGGACCTCTATTTGGACAGATCGACGGTGTGGACTGAACCATAGAGATTCGTGAGTGTTAAGCCTGCCTGTGGGAGTTAACACAGTCGGCTGACCCCCACCTTATGGGGAAAAAAAAAATGACCCAGTGGGAGGGGGCGTTTTCTGAGGGGGGAGCTCTGGTAAGAGAGCTTTATTGTCTGGGGATTTGGCTTCCTGAAGCCCCCCGCCACTTAGACGAACAAAACAGCTGCAGTGAATTGGCACCCAGAGGAGGGGAGGAGTTAATCTTCTAGGGAGTTGATTAGCCTAGCAGCCCAGGGATTAGCCCCAGCCCACGGAGCTGGGAAGAGGGGCAATCTGCAAGAGAGGGAGAGTTCTGACAGAAAGCAGAGAGGGGATATTTTAGCTGTTGATCTGGCTGCCTGGACCCCTTCAAAACTTTGGGGAGCAGATAAGCCAGCTTGAAGCAGTGCCAGGCTGAGGGGAGAGGCGAATCTGCAGAGTTAACCTCATTTACATGCAGCCCGATGATGAAGGGGCTCTGATCCAGAAGGGCGGAGTCTGCCAGAGCCTGCCGTTTTTAGCATTCTACACTGACAAAACATCAGACTTTTGCATCCCTGGGGAATGCAGAAATTGGGAAGTGCTTGATTAATTTCCAGGAGCCCAGTTAGGGCCTCCTCCGTGAGGAGCGTGGTCTAGAGAAGGACTTATTTTTCATCCTGTATTATGCCAAAAAATAAATAATTAAATAAATAAATAAAACGGTTCCTTTAATAAATGAAAAATAAATTCTTTCTAATTTAGTTTAATAGCCAAAAGCTTCTTCAGGACCTGCAAATAAAAACCCTGCAGGGAAATTGTTGGATAAACACAAGCAGGCAGAGGGAATCCACGGGACCCCAGGGAATATTGATCCCGTTAGATTTGTTTGATGCTTGACAGTGTGGTTGCTTGCTTTTTCTCTGTTTATTTGTTGCCTCTTGCTTTTCTTTCCTCTTTCCTCCCCCCTTTCTTCTTTCTTTCATTTTTTTTTAAAATTAGGTGCTCCTAGCTTCTCTCTTCTTTGCTGTGCTTCTTCTTCAGTAATTACCCATTCTCCCTATATATTGATTTTGTATTCCAAACTATCTATTATCCCTCCTTCATCTTTCTGC
>JAQZBX010026586.1:0-28850 GCA_029593785.1 Cabassous unicinctus | reverse complement strand
TCAGCAGTCGAATTTTGATGAATAAATTTCAGTGTTGTGTATGCTTTTGAAAAGTACAGGAGTTACAGTTAAACTTTCCTCTTTGAAGACCTTTTCTATCTAGAAACATTGTTACTGGTTTCAGCGCAAAGGGCATAATGCTCTTAATTTAAAACAATGGAAATTAGTTATAAAAGCCTTACAGTGAGCATATCAGAAGGGAGACTCCATTCCTTTGCATGTTTGGTCTCTTTGCAATCTTATTGCTCTGGCCCTTGAGCTTCTTCAAACAGAAACTAGTGAGCTGTCCAAAAATGCGGAGGCGGAGGATTCTGTCCCTGATCAGCTTGAGGCCGATTTACATCTGTATGCAAATGAATTTTCTTAAAATGACCGTCCAGAGCCTCATACAGAGGCTTGTGATGCCATGGCTGCTACAAGGGTCACTCCTCCAGGGTCAGTGGCCCCCTCATTTGCACATGTAAAGCAATCTGCCTCGGAACCATATGTTAATTTTATCTCTCTCCTTAAGAAGACTCTTGAGCTCACTGTGACAGACCCAGCCATTTGAGATTTATTTCTTCAAATCCTGAACTTTGATAATGCTACCACAGAGTGTCAAAAAGCCCTTAGACCCATGAAAATTGCTGGAGCCACTCTTGAAGAATATATAAAAACTTGCCAAGATATCAGCTCAGAGAACCACAAGGCTCAATTATTAGCAGAGGCATTTGCCGGCATTGCCATAAAAGATAAGATGTCTGAAACCCAGACAGGAACAACAAGAGAAGTTGAAAGGATAAGGAGCAGCATTTGGCTGAGTTACCCCAGCAGTCTTCTACTCCCACCTGGAGTCAGCTGAAGAAACTGACACAAGAAGCAGAAAAGATGATAACTTCTAAAAGGCAAAATGTCACTCTAACACAGTTATTCCTTGCTATGCTTACCTTGACTACCACAGCAGTAAGTAGTGTACCATCACATAATTACACAAATTGGGCTTATATTACTAATCCACCCCTTTTAGAATTGTTGACCTGGGGAGATGAATTCTACCCTGTTTATATTAATCAATCTTTTCATTTTCCTGGGCCCATTGATTCTTGACTTCCTTTAAAACCTGAGGAGGAAGGGAAATTTATTGAAACTTTAACCTTGCCTTTTTTTGAACGACCCATCTGCATAGCATCTGTTGATCCATGTATACAGCCCCAAAATCTCAGTATGGTTATAACTGAAAGAAATCAAACTAGAATTTATATTCTCATATTCCCTTCTCTACCATATTGACCAAAAGGTATGATAAATCTTACATATCCAGTATCAAATGGATTACAAAGTGGTAAATGGAATACATGCCATGGTTCATAAAAGGTTGTGCTCTTTAATGATTCCTATGGAATTGTAAAGGATTGGGCCCTTATAGGAATACCAAAACCTAATGTGAACACAACCATAAATTCGACAATTAATAATTCAACAAAAACAGCTAATGAAAGCTATCCTTATTTTTGGAATTTTGGGGAAGTTATACGCACAAATACATCATTAAATTGGACTCATCAAGGAAGATTTATCCCACAACCCTAGGATGATGCAATTAATAAAAGTCAAACCCATTTATGGAAGGTCTTTTTAGGAATTGGACCTACTTTTGAGTGGCAAGGTAATAAAACAAAATCCAACATATTCTTAATAAAAAAGTCAGCTCAGTTTTTAACTGTTTGTGTAAGAGATTCAGTAGTGTTTATTATAGGAGCGGTAACAATAACACATAAGAATATTAGTTGTCTCAATTGTTCCCTATATACTTGTATAAAAAATTCCTACATTAAAGAAAATCAGACCCTCTTTTTAGCTCATAGATGAAGAGGATTGTGGCTTCCAGTTTAAATGTCAAGATATTGGAAACTATCCCCCAAATCCCAAATTTTATGACATTTTCTTGATCATTATCTAAAAAGAACAAAGAGAGTAATAGGTCTTATTATCATGGGAACATTAGGTTTAATTGGAATTATTACTGTTGCAGCAGTTGCTGGTACTGCCTTACATCAAGGAGTAAAAACACAACAATATGTTAAAGAATGGCATAAAAATGCAAGTGAGATGTGGCATAATCAATCACATATATATCTACAGTTAAATAATACAGTGAATGATCTAGAAACCACAATTGTACATTTAGGAAATCAAATATAATTTAAACTTAGTAAGAATTCTTAAATGTGATTGGAATGAAAGCATTTATTGCATTACTCCCTTGCCATATAATAATAGTGAGCATGATTGGGAAGAAGTGAAAAATCATTTAATAAGATACAAACATAATATTTCTTTAGATATTCTTGAATTATAAAAGAAGGCATTGAGTATGTCTCAAAATGAATTGCAGGAAATACCAGGTGCTGAATTTTGGAATGAGCTTTCCCCAAATTTGAATACAATAAATCCATTTCATTGGTGGAAGGAGAAGTCCATCCAACTGTCTTTTTGGGTGATGTTGGGAGTATTGATAGCTGTCATTATCATAATGTGTATAATGCGCCAGCGCTTGCTCTATTATTTGCAAAAGAAAAATAAGTGTAATAGTTTGTTGAGCACTTTTATGTTAAGGAAAATATCACAGAACTCAAATAATAACAGCAAATGCATAAGATAAACATGGCTTTCCCTTCGTATTATACTGCTTAATATTGGAAAACTTTAACTTGATTTTGTATTTCCTCATACAGTCCTCTGAAGCCAACAGCAAATCTTCTGAGAATTAATACAATGGAAATTCATAAAGCCATTTGCTACTTTGCAGAGATTTAATAGTTTGATTGCTAGAATAGCATGCTGAAAAAGAGAAACTCTAATCAGTGTCATATATATATATATCTTACACTCTGGAATGCTTGTGTCTTTCTGGCCGTGATGAGTATTCAAGATGCTAACAACCTTAGATCATTCTCTGAATAACGACTCTCATCTAAAGACGTGGAAACGTAATACGCCTGTTGGGTGTAAAAGCATGGAAACATAGTAAGCTTAAGAAATCCTGATTCATCCCGGAGGATCACTGGATACTCAGTGACTGGTAAGATTCCTTAGGGTAGGAAGAACCTAAGACAGGCACAATTGATGGGGACCATCAGGAAAATCAGAGGGCCTATGGTAGTAGGATCCTCATCCCTCCTACAGGAGGGCAACTGTTGAAATAACTACTTTGTTTCCCATGAGTTGTCCTGTACAGAGATCAGCAATTGTCAGAATGCTGCTATTGTCAGAAGTCATCTTTAAGCTACAAAAATTCTTAAAATAAACTGTTTCAGTAGTAAATAAAAAGGGGGAAAATGATGGAGAACAGAAAGAAACAGTATGTGTTTAAGAAGCTTCTGAAGCAGTGGGTTATGATAGGAAAAGAATGCATGACTTTGTCCAAACATTAAACTGCCAAGGACAGCCTGTTCCCACAACAGGTTCTTGATAGTTACTAAGAAAAGATAAATAGTTATGCTAAAACATAATCATGTAATAAACAAATGCATGCACAGTAGTGAATCCTTTGTTTAACTTCTTGCAATAAAAGCCAGGATGGGAAGCAGTCCAGGGCATTTCTCCTTTATGGTAGAGAGTCTCCTGACGCCACCTTTCTTTCATATAAGTCTTTTGTTTTTCATCTGTGGCACCATCTTCACAACTCCTGTTCCAGAATTCCAACAGATGTATATTGAAACATTGCCTCATCTAAATATGCTTTCCATTTACATTTATCAATATGACAGAAAGGTATATAATAAACTATGTTGTCTTATTCTATATCAATTTTCTCATATACTCCATATGTTTTTATTTTATTTTAGCTTGTGTGCTTCCAAGTTGATAGTTTGGGTTAATTTTTCTCATATTTCAATTTACCTGTTAGGTAAATTTTAACTTTCTTTATATAAATCTTATGTTCTTGATTAGTAATTGCTAATGAATATCAGTCATTATAAAAGTAGAAAAAACTAGCACATCTAAATATCCATTCATCTTATCTCTTTATCATCAGTTTTCCTGATTTAGTTGTTTCTAAAACCATATTACTTTCCCTCTAATTATTTTAGTAGTGGTTACAATATATAATACATTTTCTTAAATATTTGAGGTATTTGATTGAAAAATAACACACAATTCTTATTTACCCCAGTGTTTTTTAAAATTGAGTGCTGCTGTAGGTAATTTACCAACTTTCTAGGACTTTTGTTCTGCTTTTGTGTCCTTAGAATTATTTCTCCATTTTATAAATATAGATTTGTTCACCAAAATATCTCTCTTGTGTTTCAATAATCTTTATCACATGTTTACAGGAACATAGTGTTCATTTTACACCTGCAGATTCAGGTGTTGGTATTAAGATAAGTGTTTTTCCATTATTGCTATGAATTTGTTTTATTTTTTCTATCATTTCAACTCTCTTAAATTTTATTTTACAATGGCTACCATTGTCTGTATTCCAGTCCTATTAGTTTCTCTCTTATTACCTGCATAGCAAGTCTGCATTGACTACCAGCTTATCTGTAAATCTGACCGTTGGCCAAAGCTGTGGAATCTGTTGATTAAACCTAAATGGTTTTCAGTTACCAGGGTTCCAGAGTTGTTTCAGATGTCTACTACTATCTGTTTAGTTTTGTAGTTACACTAGGACTTTTGATTTGTGCCTGATATGGTAGAACTTGGAGTGGGGAGGGGGATCTGATGGTGTATCCTGGCCACATAGATTGAATATGCCTACATGACCAGCTCACTGTAAGAGTTGCCAACAGCCCAGCAGATTTTGGGCTTATTAATACCTCCCAATTTTTATACGTTGTTGGTAGCTTGAGACCTGGACTGAGAGTGTGTCCTCTATGACTTACGGTGGAAGGACAAATATGTCCATGCCTGATGTTGGTCTCTTGCAATGCATATTGCCTCTTTTGCCTGTTGTAAAGTTCTTCCCTAAGTTTAAACTACTTGTGTCCTGTGAGTCCTTTCAGCAAACAAACTCTTAAGGTGAATGTATATGAATACATGACTTAATTCATCCTTATTTCTTCCCAAATCTAACTTCAATGACCATGCCTCTATTTTCTTCATCATCAATTTTCAATTTCATTTGTCTTACACTCCTTTAATATGTTCATGGTTTTATCTTACAATTATTTTATGATCATTGACAGATTAATTTAAATATTTTTCTTCCATATTCATCTCATCATTGTTCAATATAGTCAATCCACTTCATACTGCATTAACTACACTTGCTCTTTCTGTCTACTTTACTCACAAGGCAAAACCCAAAGCTCTGTATATTCTGGACCCATCCTCCCTGCTGAACATGGTTTCAGAATAAGGCATGATCTTACCAACTGGTTTACTTTGAATTTATGATCTAAGACTGAAAGTGAGTGATCAATAATGTCCCTTGATCTATTAAACTTGTTTCCTTTCCCCCTCAACTTCCAGCAGCCCTTCTACTGTACTCAGTTTATAAATACAAATGTTATTTTAATTTCAAAGTAAGAGCATACATGAGACAAGGTTAGCAATTTCACACTATCAAATATACAAAATCAATATATCTATACCCACAGACTCTGTCTTCCTTCATGATATCTTGTTAAAATACATGAGCTTCCTTTGCTTCTACATAAAACCAATCTATTCCAAGGATCATAAACTAAAAGACTTTGCTCCTCAAATTATTCTAAATCATCTATGGACCATAAATATTACCTGAGTGTTCTTACTAGCTTATACATATCTAAAAAATAAAGCACTGTATTTCTCCAAATACTTCCATAATAATCTTCACTAATTTGTAGAAAACTTCTCTAATGAATTGTGTATTTTTATAACACAATGTTCTTTCCGGCCACACTCTTACAAATCTATTTATTGTAACATACTGTATATATAGTGTACACTGGAAGAAATATGGACCTTGTACTAAAAACAAAAATAAATGTGATTGTGAATTTTGTCCTTTCTTGGGATTGCTTGCAGGACTAGGATAAAGATTGGCATTCATTTTCATCCATCTCAAGATAGAGCAGGTTTACAGGTGAATTTGATAAAAGCATTTGAAGGCACTATACCTTCAGTAAGGAACACATAATGGGTCAAGCAGCAGGGAGACCTAAAAGCCTGGGCAGGACAAGGCTGAGGAGTAAGATTCTCATTGGAGTAAGATCCTTTTAAAGTTAACACGAACCGTGGGGTATCCAGGGTTCTTGTGCATGCCCAGTGTTGGAAACATTATAGTAAGATTGCACTTCTGGCTGATCTTTAGGATCAATATAAAATGGAGGTGAAAGTCAAGCCAGAGTAGGGGGCAGCCAGGCTTATATGAAGGAGTGCTGCAGTTCAGAGCCAATCTGCAAAGAAAGAAAGAGGATTTTTAGTTTTGTTTTTTTTTCCTTCAGTTCTTGGCATTGAAGGAAATATATAAGGTCACTGGCTGACTGCTGAGATAAGGAAACAAAGACTCAAAGATACCACATGACAATGATTACAGTTTAAAAAAAAATAGTTGGAAATGTCACAAAACTGACAACTGCAGCCACTTGTATATATATGCAAACATATTTATGACAAAATAAGAAATACTCATAACAATACATGCATCATTTCTGTAGCTAGTCAAAAGGTCATTTTGATATTTATAAATACCTTTTTTTCACTGCTCATTCCATATTCCCTTTGTCCTCAAAACACAACTTAGTGATCAATGGCACAATCAAAGAAATAAAAAAGATGCTGGATTCACATAACAGCAGATTTGGAAAGGCAGAAGAAATACTTAGTGATGTGGAAGACAATACATCTGAAATCAAACAGTTAGTAGAACAGATAGATGAAAAGATAGAAAAAATCCTGCAGGGACTCAGGGTTTTAACCGACAACACAAAATGCACAAACATACACATTATAGGCTTCCCAGAAGGAGAAGAGAAGGGAAAGGAAACAGAAGGAGTGTTGAAGGGAATAATGGCTGCAAACTTCCCAATCCTATTGAGAGAGATGGATGTACAAGTCCAGGAAACACAGCGCACCCTAAACAGTGTAAATCCCAACAGACCAACTCCAAGACATGTACTTGTCAAAATGCCCAGTGCTCAATACAAAGAGAAAATACTCGAGGAACAAGAGAAAAGAGAACCATCACATACAAGGGAAGCACAATAAGATTAAGTGCTGATTGTTCATCTGAAACCATGGAGACAAGAAGATAGTGGTATCATAGTCAAAGTATTAAAAGAAAAAAAACTTTAGGCCATGAATTCTCTATCCAGCAAAACTAGCATTCAAAATGATAGACAGTTCAAAATATTCACAGATAAACAGAAATTAAGCAAGTATGCCAATAAGAAACCTGCCCTTCAAGATTTACTAAAGGAAGTTGTACAAGTTGAAAAGAAAAAACAGGAGAGAGAGAGATAGAGGAGTGTGTAAAAACAACTAAAAAGACAAAAAGAGAAATAAAAACAACATATGACATACATTAACCCAAAGAAAATATGGCTGAAGAAAGAAATTCATTGTGAGTAATAACACTGAATGTTAATGGATTAAATTCACCACTCAAGAGACACAGATTGGCAGAATGGATAAGGAAATATGATCCATCTATATGCTGTCTTCAAGAAACCCACCTTCAACCCAGGGATTCAAAGAGACTGAAAGTGAATGGCTGGAAAAAATTTTACAAGCAAGCAATAGCCAAACAACAGCAGGAGTAGCTATCCTAATATCAAACAAAATAGACTTTAAATGCAAAACTATTGTAAGAGACAAAGATGAACACTATATTTTAATAAAAATGGTAATCTCTCAAGAAGAGAGAACCATCATATACATTTATGGACCTAATTGGGGTACCTCAAAATACAGGAGGCAAACTCGGTGAAAACTAAGAGGAGAAATACATGCTTCTACAATTGTAGTCGAGGGCTTTAATAAACCATTATCACCATTAGATAGAACATTTAGAGAGAGAGTCAATAAAGAAACAAAGACTCTAAACAATATATTAGAGGACCTGGACCTAATAGACATACACAGGACACAACACCCAAATACAGCAGGTTTTACATTCTTCTCCAGCGCACATGGATCATACTCCAAGATAGACCATATGCTAGGCCACAGAACAACTCTTATAAATTTAGAAAGATTGAGATTATACAAAGTAATTTCTCTGACAACAATGGAATGAAATTGGAAATCACTAAGGGCCAGAGAAACAGATTAGACACAAAGATATGGAAGTTAAACAACACAATCTTAGACAAAGATTGGGTCAAGGAGGAAATATCAAAAGAAATCAGTAACTACCTTTAAACTAATGAAAATGACGACACAACATATCAAAACCTATGGGATGCATCCAAAGCTGTCCTGGAGGGAAGTTCATGGGCATAAATACATATATTAAAAAAGAAGAAAGAGCTAAAATTGAAGACCTAACTGCACACTTGGAGGAATTGGAAAAACAACAACAATCTGAAAATAAAGGAAGTACAAAGAAGGAAATAACAAAGATTAGAGCAGAACTAAATGAAATGGAGAATAAGAAATCAATACAAAAAATAAACAAAACCAAAAGCTGGTTCTTCAAGAAGATTAATAAAATTCACAAACCCTTAGCCAGACTAATAAAGAAAAAGAGGGAACAGATGCAAATACACAGAATAAGGAATAAGCAAGGGGCTATCACTACTGACCCCACAGAAATAAAGAGTATCATAGAGGATACTTTGAAAAGGTATATAAAGAATAATCATTTAGAGGAAATGGACAAATTTCTAGAAACTCACAAACAGCCTACATTGATGAAAGAAGAAATTGATGAATGAAACAGTCCAAGTACAATTAAACAGATTGACTCAGTCATCAAAAACCTCCCAACTAGTAGAGCCCAGGACCAGATGGCTTGCAGCTGAAATCTACCAAACATTCCAGAAAGAGCTAACACAAATCCTGCTTAAGTTCTTCGAAAAAATAGAAGTAGAAGGAATATTGCCTAATTCATTCTATGATGCTAAAATTTCCCTAATACGAAAGCCAAACAACGATACCACAAGAAAGGAAAATTACAGACCAATTTCTCTAATGAACCTAGATGCTAAAATCCTCAACAAAATACTTGTTAATCACATTCGACAAAATATCAAAGAATTGTACATCATGACCAAGAGTGTTTCACCCAGTTATGCAAGGGTGGTTCAATATAAGAAAATCAATCAATGTAATACAACACATAAACAGATTGAAAGAAAAAAATCACTTGATCATCTATATAGTGATTTACAAAATACAGCACTCTTTCCTGATAAAGCACTGCAAAACATAGGAATAGAAGGAAACTTTCTGAATATGATAAAGGGTATATATGAAAAACCCAAAATTGCATCTTAAAGGTGAAATTCTAAAAGCATTCCCTCTGAGATCAGGAACAAGACAAGGATGCCCACTATCACCACTCCTATTTAACATTGTCTTAGAAGTACTTGCACAACACTGAGGCAAAAAAAAGATATAAAAGGCATCCAAATTGGAAAAGAAGAAGTAAAAATCCCATTATTTGCGCATGACATGATCCTATATGTAAAAAGCCCTGAGAAATTCACAATAAAGCTTCTAGAATTTATAAAGGAGTTCAGTAATTTTGCACACTATAAGATCAATGCTCAAAAATCAGTAGCCTTTATGTACACCAATAACGAACAATCTGAGGAGGAAATCAAGAAAAAAAATACCATTTACAATAGTAACTAAAAGAATCAAATATCTAGGAATAAATTTAACTAAAGATGTAAAGGACTTATATACAGAAAACTACACAACACTTTTAAAGGAAATCAAAGAAGACTTAAATAAATGCAAGAATATTCCCTGTTCATGGATAGGAGGACTAAACATCATTAAGATGTCTATACTACCCAAACTAATCTACAGATTTACTAGACTCCCAATAAAAATCAACACTGTATTTTTTAAGGAACTGGAGAATCTAACTAGAAAATATGTTTGGAAAGGTAAGAGTCCCTGAGTTGCCAAAGACATATAGTAAAAGAAAAATGAAGTTGGAGGTATCAGATTAACTGACTTTAAAAACTACTACAAAGCTACAGTGCTCAAAACTGCATGGTATTGGCACCAGGATAGACCTAGTGACCAATGGAACCGAATTGAGAGATCTGATATAGATCTTTGTATATAGAGTCATCTGATATTCAACAAGGCCACCAAGCACACTCAGTTGGGAGAGAGTGGCCTCTTTAACAAGTGGTGCTTGGAGAAATGGATATCCATATCGAAAAGAATGAGAGGAATATCACCTCATACCTTATACAAAACTCAACTCAAGATGGATAAAAGATCTAAATATAAGAGAAAAAACCTTAACAACCCTTTAAGATAATGTAGGGAAGCATCTACAGTACCTTTTAATAAGAAATGGTTTCATGAACTTCACACCCAAAGCACGAGCAGCAAAAGAAAAAATAGATGATTGGGATCTCCTCAAAATCAAAAACTTCTGTACCTTAAAGGATGTTATTAAGAAAGTAAAAAGGCAGTCTACACAATGGGAGAAAATATTTGGCAACCATATATCTGATAGGAGCCTAACATCCTGCATATATAAAGAAATCCTAAACCTCAAAATTAAAAAGACAAACAACCCATTTAAAAAATGGGCAAGTTTAGGTACTCCACTTTCTTACCTATTACTCTACACTGCCTACTTGAGTTAAATATTCACTTCATTAAATCTTATGTGGTCCCTCTTCTAACTTTTATCAATATCACGATTATCCTTCTTCCTTTCTAACATCTTTCAATTCCTCCAGACCTAATCTTTTGCTTTCCAGGGAACATAGAAAAAGCAAGGAAATAAAATAAGAAGAAAAAGTATCAAAGAGAAAACTTTACACACAGACAGAACCAACAGCTAAATAAAACTCTATAGCAGAGAGAGAAGTTAATCAACTGAATAAATCCATCAAGATAAAATGATGACTAGAAGGCAACAAAAAATTACAAACCACACTGAGAAACAGGAAAACATGGACTAATCCAATGAGCAAACTAAAAACCAGGAAGAGGAACTGAACCAGATCATTGAACAACTAAATGAAGCTTTCCAAACAAATATCATGTACCAACTTAAAGAAGTGAAGGAAGAGATTAAGAATATAAAGAAGACACTTGGAGAACATACTGAAGAAATTGTAAACACTCCCAAAAAGATAATGGATATGATGGTGACCAACGGCACAATCCAAGAAATAAAAAAGATGCTGGATTCACATAGTAGCAGATTTGAACAGGCAGAATAAAGAATTAGTGATGTGGAAGACAATATATCTGAAATCAAACAGATAGTAGAAACAATAGATAAAAAGATAGAAAAAATCCAGCAGGGACTCAAGGAATTAACCGACAACACAAAACACTCAAAGATGCGTATTATGGGCATCCCAGAAGGAGAAGAGAAGGGAAAAGGAACAGAAGAATTGTTGAAGGAAATAATGGCTGTAAGCTTGCCAACCCTATTGAGAGAGATGGATGTGGAGATCCAGGAAGCAAAGCACACCCCAAACAGTATAAATCCCAACAGGCCAACTCCAAGACATATACATGCCAAAATGTCCAAAGCTCAAGACAAAGAGAAATTACTCAAGGCAGAAAGAGAAAAGAGAACCATAATGTACAAGGGAAGCACAATAAGATCAAGTGCTGATTTCTCAGCTGAAACCATGGAGGCAAGAAGACAGTGGTATGACATAGTCAAAATACTAAAAGAAAAAACTTCCAGCCACGAATTCTCTACCCAGCAAAACTGGCATTCAAAAATGATGGAAAGTTTAAAATATTCACAGATAAACGGAAATTAAGAGAGTATGTCAATAAGAAACCTGCACTTCAAGAAACACTAAAGGATGTTCTACAAGTTGAAAGGAAAAAAAAAAGGGAGAGAGAGTTGGAGAAGAGTTTAAAAGCAACTAACATGACAAAAAATAAAAACAAAACAACATATGACATACATTTATCCAAAGAAAAATGGGTGAAATAAGAAATTCATTGCAAGTAATAACACTGAATGTTAATGGACTAAATTCACCTATCAAGAGACACAGATTGGCATAATGGATAAGGAAATATGATCCATCTATATGCTGTCTACAAGAAACCCACCTTCAACCCAGGGATTCAAGGAGGCTTAAAATGAATGGCTGGAAAATCATTTTACAAGCTAACAATAGCCAAAAATGGGCAGGAGTAGCTATTCTAATATCAGACAAAACAGACTTTGAATGAAAAACTATCATAAGAGACAAAGATGGACACAATATATTAGTAAAAGGGGTAATCTCTCAAGAAGAGTGAACAATCATAAACATTTATGCACCTCATTGGGGTGCCTTAAAATACATGAAGCAAACCCTGGAAAAACTAAGTGGAAAAATAATTGCCTCTACATTTATAGCAGGGGACTTTAACACACCATTATCATGATTAGACAGAACACCTAGAAAAAGAATCACTAAAGAAACAAAGGCTTTCAACAATACATTAGAAGACCTGGACTTAATAGACATATATAGAACACTACACCCAAATACAGCAGGATTTACATTCTTCTCGAGTGCACATGGAACATACTCCAAAATAGATGACATGCTAGGCCACAGAACAACTCTCAATGAATTCAGAAAGATTGAAATTATACAAAGTAATTTCTCTGACCACAAGGGAATGAAATTGGAAATCACTAAGGGCCAGAGAAACAGGTTAGGCACAGGATATGTAAGTTAAACAACACACTATTAGACAAACAGTGGGTTAAGGAGGAAATCACAAAAGAAATCAGCAACTACCTTGAAACTAATGAAAATGACAACAAAACATACCAAAGCCTACGGGATGCAGCGAAAGCAGTCCTGAGAGGGAAGTTCATAGCCATAAATTCACATATTAAAAAAGAAGTAGCTAAAATTGAAGACCTAACTGCACACTTGGAGGAATTGGAAAACAACAATAAACTAAACCAAAAGGAAGCAGAAAGAAGGAAATAACAAAGATTAGAGCAGGACTAAATGAAATAGAGAATAAGAAAGCACTAGAAACAATAAACAAAACCAAAAGCTGGTTGTTCTAGAATATCAATAAAATTGAAAAACCTATAGGCAGACTAACAAAGAAAAAGAAAGAAAAAATTCAAATACACAAAATAAGGAATGAGCAAGGGGATATCATACTGACCCCACTGAAATAAAGAGTATCATAAGAGGATACTTTGAAAAATTATATGCCAACAAGAATGATAATTTAGAGGAAATGGACAAGTTTCTAGAAACTCACAAACAGCCTACATTGATGAAAGAAAAAATTGATGAACATAACAGTCCAATTTAAAGCAAAGAGATAGACTCAGTCGTCAAAAACCTCCCAGCAAAGAAGAGCCCAGGACCAGATGGCTTCACAGCTGAATTCAACCAAACATTCCAGAAAGAGCTAACACCAATTCTGCTTAAGCTTTCCCAAAAAATAGAAGAAGGAATATTGCCTAACTCATTCTATGATGCTAACATTACCCTAATACCAAAACCAAACAAAGGTACCACAAGAAAGGAAAATTACAGACCAATTTCTCTAATGAACCTAGAGGCTAAAATCCTCAACAAAATACTTGCTAATCACATTCAACAATATATGAAAAGGATTATACACCATGACCAAGTGGGTTTCATCTCGGGTATTCAAGGAGGGTTCAATATAAGAAAATCAGTCAATGTAATACACCACAAAAACAGATTGAAAGAAAAAAATCACATGATCATCTCTATAGATGCAGAAAAATCATTTGACAAAATACAGCACTCTTTCCTGATAAAAAATACTACAAAAGATAGGAATAGAAAGAAACTTTCTGAATATGATAAAGGATATATATGAAAAACCGAAAGCCAACATCATTTTCAATCATGAAATCCTACAAGCCTTCCCTCTGAGATTGAGAACAAGACAAGGATGCCCTCTATCACCATTCCTATTTAACATTGTTTTAGAAGTACTAGCCCAAGCACTGAGGCAAGAACAGGACATAACATTCATCCAGATTGGAAAGGAAGAAGTGAAAATTTCATTATTTGCACATGAGTATTTCTTATACATAGAAAGCCCTGAAAAATCTACAACAAAATTTCTAGAACTTATAAATGACTTCAATAATGCTGCAGGCTACAAGATCAATGCTCAAAAATCAGTAGCATTTCTGTACAACAATAACAAGCAATCTGAGGAGGAAATAAAGAAAAAAATACCATTTACAATAGTAACTAAAAGAATCAAATACCTAGGAATAAATTTAACTAAAGATGTAAAGGACTAATATACAGAAAACTACACAACACTCTTAAAGGAAATCAAAGAAGACTTAAATAAATGGAAGTATATTCCCTGTTCATGGATAAGAAGACTAAACATCATCAAGATATCTATCCTACTCAAACTAATCTACAGATTTAATGCAATCCCAATAAAAATCAACACTGTATTTTTTAAGGAACTGGAAAAACTAACCACAAAATATATTTGCAGAGGTAAGAGGCCCCGAATTGCCAAAGACATATTGAAGAAGAAGAATGAAGTTGGAGGTATCACATTACCTTACTTTAAAACATACTGCAAAGCTACAGGGATCAAAACCACATGGTATTGGCACAAGGATAGACCTACTGACCAATGGAACTGAATTGAGAGTTCTGATATAGATCCTCGCATATACCATCATCTGATATTCGACAAGGTCACCAAGCCCACTCAATTGGGAGAGAATGGCGTCTTTAGCAAGTTGTGCTTAGAGAACTGGATATCCATATCCAAAAGAATGAGAGAAGAATACCATCTCACACCTTATACAAAAATCAACTAGAGATGGATCAAAGATCTAAATATAAAAGCCAAAACCAAAAAGACCTTGGAAGATAATGTAGGGAAGCACCTTGTAATAGGAAATGGTTTCATGAACTTCACAGCAAAAGCACGAGCAGCAAGAGAAAAAATAGACAAATGGGATTTCATCAAAATTAAAAACTTCTGCACCTCAAAGCATGTTATTAAGAAAATAAAAAGGCAGCCTACGCAATGGGAGAAAATATTTGGCAATCATATATCTGATAGGAGCCTAATATCCTGCATATATTAAGAAATCCTACATCTCAAAAATAAAAAGACAAATAACCCTTTTAAAAAAAATGGGCAAGTGACCTGAAAAGACACTTCTCCAAGGAGGAAATACAAATGGCTAAAAAGCACATGAAAAAATGCTCGACATCGCTAGCTGTTAGGGAAATGAAAATCAAAACCACAATGAGATACCATCTTACACCCATAAGAATGGCAGCAATCAAAAAAACAGCAGAATATTAGTGTTGGAGAGTATGTGGAGGATTAGGAACCCTCATCCACTGCTGGTGGGATTGTGGAATGGCCCAGCCATTGTGGAGGACAGTTTGGCGATTCCTCAGAAAACTAACAATAGATCTTCCATACGATCCAGCAATTCCACTACTGGGTATATACCCAGAAGAACTGAAAGCAAAGACGGAAACAGATATATGCACACCAATGTTCATAATAGCATTGTTCACAATTACCAAAAGTTGGAATCAGCCCCGGTGCCCATCAACAGTTGAATGGATAAGCAAAATGTGGCACATACATACAATGGAATATTACTCAGCTGTTAGAAGGAATAAAGTGCTAACACTTGGAATAACATGGATGAATCTTGAAGACCTTATGTTGAGTGAAGCAAGCCAAGCATTGGAGGAAGAACAATTTATGACCTCATTGATTTGAATTGAGGTAAGATAACCGTTTCTGAGAACCAGTGACTGAAAGATAGGCTATCAAGGAAGAAAGAGAGAAGGGTAGGCTGTGAGCCATCACCCATATGGACATTATCTATGGTAAATTCGAAAAAATATAGTTACATATTGAAGGATAGGAGAGGTGGGTATAGATTTTACTGGGTTCGGTGGTGCAAGATTAACAGGTGGGTAGATTTGGAAGGACAGATTAGAATACCCAGGACATGTAAATATGAATCTTGTCATCCCATGAGTCAAGAAAGGGAAGAGTCATATGCCCCAGGGGGTGGGGAAGAAAGAACAGAAAAGATCAAATGGGGTATGTAGTGGTCATGGGAAATATTCATTACCTTACATTAATGGACACAGGACATGGTAAATATCATAAAAAATTATTAAGCTGTACAGTCTAAATTTTAAACTATATTGTAAACCACTGAAAATTTTTATTTGCTATATTTTAATATCTGTATAACAGTTATAACAATGATAACATTCATTAAAAAAATAAAGGTTTTAATATGGGGTGGAGAAGGGGGAGGGAGTTTGGGTATGTGTGAGTCTCTAGTATTCCATATGTGACTTTGCTGTGACCTAAAACTTCTTTGAAAATTAAATTGAAATTTGGGAGACACTGGGGAATGAGAGGGGGAAGGTGTCACGATACACTGGACATCCGATATTACAGTGATAAAAGGAAAAAAGAATAATTTCTTTTAAAAAAAGGATTTTTTAAATTTATTTTTTTGTTTTTTGTTTTTTTCCCATTTTTTCAAATGTCCCAATCCACTAATTATATTTTATTTTTAGTTTAGTTTCCTTTTTTTTTCTGAGTCTTCTTGTACTTATCTCTTGCATTTAAAATTATCATTATTATTTATTTTTCCTATTAGTTGTATTTTGTTATTATATTGGCTTCATATTCGAGGAAGCTTTGAATCACAGAAAGGTTACAAGGGGGCCTGCAGAGGATCATTGTTGGGGGGTGTCTGGGTGGTGGGATTCATGGGGTAAGTCCATCTGAATATACATGAAAGATATATAAAATTGTTCAAAAGATTAAGGGATGGGGCATGGTCACGGTGGGTAGATAATTACTCAATTAATAAGGGAATCTGAATTTCCAGCCTGAAGACCTCTGCTACATTCCCCAAGGGAGCAGCAACAGTCTCCTGAGTGCAGAGGAAGTGTCTGGCAAAAGAGGATGGCCCACTGATGGGTTCTTGTTTTTGAGGACTAGCCTTATGAGTGTTTGCTCTTCTAACTGAAACTTAGCCTACTGTTATGGGATGCCTAAGAGTTACCACCTGAGAGCTTCCTTTTTTCTCAAATGTGGCCTTTCTCTAAGCCAAACTTAGCATTTGAATGCATTACCTTCCCCCCAATGTGGGACATGACTCCCAGGGATGTGCCTCCCTGGCAATGAGGGATTAATACCAAGTACCAACTGGCAACACGATCAGCAAAAAACCTTCAATTAAAGAGGAAAAAGGTAAAGAGAAATGAGTTCATGTGGCTAAGAGACTTCAAAGAGAGTTGGGAGGTCATCCCAGAGGTAACACTTACCACACGTCAGTAGGATCTCATAGAACACCAAAGTGGATATCACCCCCATAAAGAGTGGCTCCTAAGGGCTCTGGAGACTTCCAGGTCCTATATAATGGGAGATAGCTCCAGAGAATGATGCCTTACCAGTGGGCTATCCTTTGGAATCTGTGCTCTTGAGAGTGACAGAGTTGGATTTAAATAAGTCCTCCCTGCACATGGTCCATCAGTCCCTTCTTTTCAAACCTATACTTGGTGCTGGAGTTTGTAGTTGTACTTCCAGAGACTGGAGCCTTTGGCCTGCCCATGTGCCAGCTTTGCCTGGAAATTGGTGTGACTGCAATTTCTACTCTACAGCTCAATGGACTCACCCAAGTCACCTGGCAAGGAGATGATGATGGACAATGGCCATCACAAGGAATGGAGAGAGTCTGCAGCTGCAGGCAGGATAATCCCATCCATCTCATCCATGCGATATAAGCCCCCTCTCACTTGGAGGTGGAGTGGGCATCACCATCCCAGACTCCTCAGATTTGGGGGAAGAGCTATGGACTAGAGTGGACTTACTGGTATTCTGTTGTAGACATATCATGATTCAAGCAATGGAAGATATTACAACATCGATGTGGAGCCAGTGGCCACTGGATGCTTTCGGGGCAGGGAGAGGGAAAAGCAGTTGTAATACAGGGGATTTTTGGGACTTGGGAATTTCCTGAGTGACATTACAATGAAAGATACAGGCCATTTTACATCAGCAATATAGCATGCAGAACTGTGTGGGAGAGAGTGTGGTCTACAATGTGAACTTTGTTCCATGCCTAGTCGCAAAGCCCCAGGATGTGTATATCCATTGCAGGTGATGTGCCACACTAATGGAAGATGTTTATATGGAAGGTTATGGGAGGTTTGGGAGGTGGGGAACATGGGAATCCCTGTAATTTTTGTGTAACATTTATGTAATCTAAGCATCCTTTAAAATGGTTTAAAATATATATATATCTATATATCTATATCTATATCTATATCTATATATCTATATCTATCTATCTATCTATATATATATATATAACAACAGCAAAAAATACACCTTAGTTGGGTAAAGTTCTTTGGTGGGGCAATCTAAATATTCATTCTATTTTGTCATCTTTTATCCTTTATTTTGCTTTTTAATTAAAGAAATTGTTGGTTTACAGATATGTCATGAATAAAATACAGTTACCATATACCACCCTATAATTAATGCTTTGCATTAGTTTGGTACATTTTTTACACTTCATGAAAGGTCATTGACTACAGAAGGATTCACCATTTGCATGGTGCTGTCCTATGCTTGCTTGTTTTTTGTTTTGTTTTTATTCTAGTAACATATATACATCTTAAACTTTCCTCTTTTAAACAATACTGATGTATGCAATTAAGTGTTAATTATGTTCATATTGTACTACCATCATCACCATCCATTACCAAAATTCTCGATCAAACCAATTAGAAATTCTGTATAATTTAAGCATTAATTACTCATTCTCTATGCTCATTCCATGCCCTGTGACCAATATTCTACATTTTGACTCTATGAGTTTACTTATTCTAATTACTTAATAAAATTGAGATAATACAATACAAGTCCTTGTGCGTCTGGTTTATTTCACTCAACTTGATGTCTTTAAGGTTTATCCAGTTATTGCATGTATTATAATTTTACTTTTTTTTTTTTTTACACCTGTGCAACTATTCCATTGTATGTGTATACCACATGCTATTCATTTTTCTTTTATCATTTTTTCCTTTAAAATATCTAAAGAGCCCAGATTTTTAAAAAATACAAATCTCTTAAAATGCATATTACTTTTGTGAAAACACCATGCAAACTTGATTTTTTTCCCCCAAGAGAACCTTCTCAGGCTCACTCAGAAAAGAAGAGATCGCCTCCAGAAAAGCTGTATATTAAATTTCCCGAGGCCACAGGCTGCCCATGTGGAAAATTTCACCGTAAACTTTATGGAACTGTGTTTCTACATTTGAAAAAAGTTTACAGCAGTGCAGTCCTCAAAGGAAGTCTGTATAGGGTTCAGAGCCCACAGTGGGTGAGGGACAAGGGTCCCAAGACTGTGGCGCCTCCACATTAGGGGGCTGAGTGAAGGCAGCAGCCTCACCAGGGGGAGGCGGGGGCGGAGTCGGGAACCTGCGCGGGGCTCTCTCGCGGGGCTCCCAGTGTACCGGCGCTACCAGGTGTTTCTGGCCCAGGTGTGGGGCGTCGGCGCGGTCCAGCCAGTCCCCATGCGACTCCCGCAGGTTCTCGGGGCTGGAGTCGCGGGGCTTCTGGTCGCGGTGGGTGGTTTCTCGAAGGTGGCGGCGGGGCCGCTTCACTCCGCGGTAGGTGACGCTCAGAAGACCCCATGCGAAGCCCAAGGTGCGCTCAGGCGCTGGTGGCCTGCGGCGGAGGCCGAGAGTCAGCGCCAGGGGCTGCTCCGGGACCCTCGCCCTCTGCCCCTCCCCCGGGAACTCGCCGCCTGCCGGCTGGGGGAGGTCGTGCTCCCCGCGCTCCTCCCTTGACCCTCCGGAGCCCTGGAACACCCTGGCACCGTCCTACTGCGGCCGCCGGTCCCCGCCGGGGTCCTCGGCCAAAGAGCGGCTCTCTTTGACCTGGGGCTCAGCAGCCGAGGCCTCTGTCTGGCGGCTGCGGAGCAGGAGGTTGCTGAGGGGATCGCCCATGCCATGGTGGGTTGGGGACGGGGCAGACGCCAGCGAGGCCTGGCTCAGGAGGCACGACTTCTGCAGGACATCCCCGGAGGCGGACTAGGCAAGAGCACAGCACCAGGCACCCGGGCTCCTTGCGTGGGTTGGGGGGAGGGGTCCCTTTAGCCCCCTGGGTTCCTGCGGAGTTGCTGGCAGAACCAGGGTCAACACTGGTGACAGCACCCACTCCTTCCCCTTCCATAATTTGTTGTGTACAATTGCCATAGATTTGCTTATAATCCTTTTTATTTTTGTAACATCATTAGTGACATCAAAATTTTCATTTATTTTAGTTGTGTCTTTTCTTTTTTCCTATCGAGTCTAGACAGTCTTCTTAATTTTGATGATTTTTAAAAATAACCAACTGTGTGTTTATTTTCAATTGTTTTTCTACCCTATTTTATTTATCTCTTCTGTAATCCTTCCTTCTGATAACTTTGGGTATACTTTACTCTTCTTTTTCTAGTTCAGCATGTCAAGCAAGGTTCTTAATTTGATATCTTTCTTCCTTTTTAATATAGGCATTCACAGCTATAAATTTCCATCTGAGCATCACCTTAGCTGCATCCCGTAAATTATGGTATGTTGTGTCTTGGTTTGCATTCATCTCTAAGTATTTTCTGATTTCCCTTGTAAAGAAGAAATTACTACATGTTATTTACCCATTCACACGTTGTTGGACACTTGTATTGCTTTGGAATTTGTGAATAATGCTGGTATGTATATCAATGTGCAAATATCACTTGAAGTCCTTGCTTTCAAAACTTTTGTGTTTATACCTAGAGGTGGTATTCTTGGGTCAAATGGTAATTGTTTCTAAAAACCTTTGTAAAATAATATATCAGCTACCAACTTTCATTTTATTTTCTGTAAAGTGCAGGAGAGCATCATGGACATAGGTAAAAATAATGTTGCTGGTAGAATTAATTTGATAAGAACTTGCTAATATTTGTGAGGTTTCTTTAGCAAAGCCTAATAAAAATAGCATGTCATTTTATTCATTATTTCTTTTTGTCACTTCGAGGTTTTAGACTCAAATGAGATTTCAGGATTTGAGTAATTTGCTCAGCTTTGTAAGGCAGAAATAAATGAGAAGTCCCTAGCTAGAAAGAAAGATTTCTTTGAATCCTGACTTTAATTGAACTTACACAAAAAACCTATCTCAAATCAATGACAAAATGCTGAATCCAGCTTATTTTGTATATGTAATGTGAATAACAGTACATTATATGACATATACCATTTTATATCCATAATATTCTTAGTATTATAATATTTAGTCTTTTAATAATGAGTTTTGTTCACACTGGAATAAAATTTAAAGAAATTTAGAGCTGATTATATTCATAGCCCTTGCAGTTTAGGCATGACAATATTTTGTTTTCATTTTCATCTCTTTAGATTTTCTGAGCAACTGAATTTATTTATCCAGAAAAGTTCCACACATTTAAGTCAGATCAATTTGAGAAATAGCCAATATTGTTTTAATACTTGTCCTTTTGTGTTATGATAAAGACGTAAACTTAGCTAATAGAAATAAAATTCTACTTACTTCCTACATTGATGAAAAATAGCTAGCTCTTGATGGGACATCACATTAAACCCTGGAACATTTTTAAATGCTTCACCTAAAGTGATTTATAGATTCAATGCAATCCCAATAAAAATTCCAAAAGCTTTCTTTGCTGAAATGGAAAAGCCAGTCATCCAATTTGTATAGAAGGTAAGGTTCCTTGAAACCATCTTGAGAAAGTAAAATGAAGTTGCTTGACTTTTGTGCTTCCAATCTTAAAAATTATTACACAGCCATAGTAATGAAAACATTATGATACTGGTATAAGGAGAGACATACTGACCACAGAAATTGAATTAAGAGTTCAGATGTCAACCTTCATATTTATGGCCAACTGATGGTTTACTTACTGGGGATATAGTAGTTTCTACAAAAAATGGTCTTGAGAAAACTTGATGTCCATGTACTAATGAATGAAGATGCTTCCCTACTTCTCACCATATACAGGAATCAAATCAAAATGGAACAAAGACCTAAATATAAGAACCAGAGCCATATAGCTCTTAGAAGAAAACACAGGGAAGCAACTTCAAGATCTTGTATTCGGAAATAGTTTATTCACTTTTATACTCAAAGCACAACCAAAATTAAATATATATATATAATAAATATAAATGGGACCTCCTGAAGCTTAAAAACTGTTGCTTCTCAAAGGATTTTACCCTGAAAGGAAAAGACAACTTACACAATGGGAGAAAATATTTGGAAACCACATATTGAGTAATGGTTTAATATGCAGAATATATGAAGAAATTCTACAATTCAACACAAAAGACACAAGAGCCCAGAAAAAGATGGACAAAAGACTTGAATAGATGTTTTTTCCAAGGAAGATATACGAATGTCCAGATAGCACATGAAAAAATGCTCAACAACATTAGCCATTAGGGAAATAAAAATCAAAACAATATTTACTCTTCTAATCCTTGAACATGAATGTCCTTCCATTTATTTATGTTTCTCTTGATTTTTGTAGCAATGTTTTATAATTTTCTGTGGACAACTCTTTTATATTCTTGATTCAATTTGTTCCTAGATATTAGATTCATTTAGTTGCTATTGTGAATGGAGTTTTTATTGGTTTCTTCTTCTGATTATGAATTACTAGTATATAGAAACACTACTGAATTTTAAGTGTTGATTAGTTCAAGTAGCTTTTTTTGTGCATTTTTCAGTATTTTCCATAAATTGGATTACATCATCTTTAAATAGGGAAAGTGTTATTTTTTGCCTTTCCAATTTCCATTCCTTTTGTTTTGTTTTGTTTTTCTTGCCTTATTTCTCTGGCTAAACTTCCAGGACAATGTTGAATAACAGTGTTGGCAGTGTGCATCATTGTCTTGTTCCTTATCTTAGAGGGAAAGCTTTTATTCTTTCTCCATAGAGTATGTTGTTAGCTTTGGGTTTTTCATAGATGTCTTTTAGCATGTTGAGAAAGACTCCTTCTATTTCTTGTGTACTATGTGGTTTTATCAAGATGGGGTGCTGGATTTTGTCAAATTCCTTTTCTGCATCAATTGACATGATCCTGTTTTTTTCCTTTGTTGTTTTAATGTGGTAACTTGCATTCATTGATTACTTTATGTTAAACCACTCCTCTTACATACTTGTGATGAATCGAATTTGATCACAAAGTGTAATTGTTTTTGTGTGCTGTTGGATTCTGTTTGCTAGTATTTTGAGGATTTTTCAGTTATTTTCATAAGGTGTATTGATTTGTAGTTTTATTTTGGTATCTTTCTCTGGTATTGGTATGAGGAATATAAATGTATGCACAGTAAAATTATGACTTATGTAATATTAATATTTAGTATACAAAGAATAACCATGTGAAATATGAGTGTATGCTTTGGCCTGATAGAATGAGTTAAGGAGTGTTCCCCCCATTCAAAATTTTAGAAGAGTTTAAACAGGATAGGAGTTTTTTGTGTTTTTCTATCCATTTATTTTGATGGACATATGTGTTATTTCTACATTTTTGCTGTCCTGAAAAGTTCTGCTATGAACATTTTTTGTACACACATCATGTATATTTTTTCAAAATTCACTTTTTGAAAAGTTGAGACATGGTGAGTTAACAAAACAATCATGCATACCATACAGGATTCCCATACATCACCCCACCACCAACACCTTACATTGTTGTGACACATTTGTTACAAATGACAAAAGAACATCATCATAATATTACTGTTATCCATAGCCCATAGCATATATTTGGTGTATTTTCCCACAAACCATCCTATTATTAACACCATATATTAGTATTGCATATTTATTATAGTTCATAGGAGAATGATCTCATATTTGTACCATCACTCATAGTCCATTATTCACTGTGTTATATGGCTTCATGCATTGTATAATCCATCTAAAGTTTTCATTCAGTGTCCCTCTGTTTAATCATTCTGAAGAGTATTAAGAAAATATGGTGAATTGAGAGGTACATTTTAAGAGGCAGAACTTTTTGGTTGATTATTATTTTTATTATTGTAATAATGAAATGCTCTAATAATGATTGAGGTCATGAATTCACAACTGTGTGATAATAACAAATATCACTGATTTTACACTTTGGAATTGATTAAAAAAATGAAAAGAAGAAAAAGTAAAGAAAATATGGTCTTACACAGATATTTGGTTAGATCAAAGGAGGATTTTATTAGCATTTAAGATAATCACATATATTCTTCTCTAATAATATTATTCTATACTAAAAATAAACAAGTGGTGATTTCTTTAAAAAAATAGTCCCAATTTGGAAGCTGAAATAATATTAATAAACTTTTCATATTTGACTAGATTTAAATCTATTATCTCTTTAGCAATTCCGTGAGTATTACCCTTACCTGATTTTTTTTTTTGGTCCACATAATAAATTCATATTATTTATTACCATAACTTTGGCTCTACTACTTGCAAACATATTTACTAAAGTGTTGGGGACCTTCACGGTAGCACACATATTATGCACCTTGTCAGCAGCACTGGTGACATGTAACATGGCCACCAGGGCTGATACAAGAACAGCTTAAGCTATTGTTAGCCTTCTTCTAGGAAGTTAGAGAGTTCATGCCAAAAGCATTTCTGCCACCTACCCTAGCAACAACAACCACCAATCCCAAACTGCCACCCGTCCTTAACAGCCACCAATCCTCACCCTCTTCCTTCAGAGTATATATACCCTGCCTCTTCAATAAACTTTTGCAGCTTGATCAGAATCCTGTCTTGCTGTCATTCTTTGTGTCTCTTGTCCCATACCATTCTTTTCTGCACAGGACCTGAGCCCCCAGTTGATTGTCCCGTGGGACGGGACAAATGGCGCCCAACATGGGGCACTCGGCTTTCTGAAGGAAAGAACGCTGCACTCAGAGAGAGGCCTCTCACACTCACCATGTCTGGGATCACCGTGAGGGACTCGCTCGTGAGATGGATCCGTTCAGCAGTTGATCAGTGTGGGCAAAAGGAAGAGGAAAAAGAAAAGAAAAAGAGAAAGGTAAGCCCCCACCCCTATCATGGGACAAGCAATCTCCCAACATGAATTATATATTCAGCAGATGAAACAATTGCTCAAGGCATGAGGAACTAGAGTTAAAATAAAGGATCTCGTGTATTTTTTTAATTTCCTATTAAAAACCTGCCCTTGGTTCCCACAGGAAGGTACTATTGATCAGAAATGCTGGTTAAGGGTCGGAGATTGTCTAAAGGACTACTACCAAACCTTTGGCCCTGAAAGGATCCCTGTCACCACTTTTGCGTACTGGAACATTATTAATGAAATTCTAAAAGTCGATTCTTCTGCCCCTGATATTCAAAAACTCTGCAGGGAGGGGGAAGAAGCTCTTAAAGAGCACTCTTGTCCCGCTTCTGAAAGCAACTCCGTAATTATTGATATGTCTGAAGTGTCCAAAAAACCCCTTATCAACATGTCCAAAGAACCTTTAAATAAGGAGCCCAGTGAAGATAGACCAAACACCCCTATCAGTCAGACTGGCGCACTACCAAATCAGTGTAGAAAGGACCTAAATGATAGCAGACCAAACACCCCTATCAATCTTCCTCCATTCCAGCCACCTCCTTATGTACCTGCTTTTTCACAACCATCATGCCCCCAATTCTGCCCAGTCACAGCCCTACCCCAGTTCCACGCTCTAGAAGAGGCCACGGAAAACCTCCAGCTACACGCCAATAACTTCAGGGAAGCCTTTAATCAGGAGCGTCTATGGATTGCCAACTTGCTCGCTGACCTTCGGTCGGCAACTCAAAGTATTGCAGCCCTTGCGCTCCCAGAAAATGCCCCCTCGTCACGCCCTCATTGTACCACCACACCTATGCTTTCCCAGTTACACGTAGTCAAATCCGACCATCTTTTGCCGATTCTCAAAATGGCGACTGCACTCGAGCAGATTCTCAAAATGGCGGCGGCTCCCAAAATGGCGCTGCTGACTCCCAAAATGGCGATTCCAGCAGTGAAAGTGAGGAAGAGAATAAATCAGAGGCCTGTAACTCTAGCGAAGACGAGCAAGGAAAAGATAATCCCACCTCCATAGCAAAATATAAAAAACTTAGTCTAAAACATTTAGAAAAACTAAAAAAGGCAGTGAATGATTATGGTGCTATTGCCCCTTTCACGTTTGCCTTATTAGAAAGCCTCAGTGAAAAAGAACTCATTCCTAACGATTGGTCACACCTAGCCAGAGCAGCCCTGTCCAGCGGCGATTTCCTATTGAAGTCAGATTATGAAGAGCATTGTAAAAAATATGCCACACGCAATGCTCGAAAGACTGCTTCCAAAAAATGGACGTTAAACAAATTCTTAGGTCAAAGCCCCTACCATCAAAATAATAAACAAGCTCAATTTCCCCCAGGTCTCCTTTCTCAAGTACAAACGGCCATGCTTAGGGCTTGGAAAAAGCTTCCGCAAAAAGGCGCCGCCACTTCCTCTCTTGCCAAACTTAGACAGTGACCCGATGAACCGTATAGCGACTTCCTCAGCCACCTACAAAGCATGGCTGAGCGCCTATTTGGAGCTAGCGAAAATGAAAGTGACTTTATTAAACACTTAGCCTATGAAAACGCTAATGCTACCTGCCAGGCAGCCATTCGCCCTTTCCGCGATACCGATCTTAATAACTATATAAAACTCTGTTCTAGCATCGGGCCCACTCAAACTCTAGGAATAGCTATCGGTGCCGCCCTTCAAAATTTAACAGTGAAACCAAAATCTCCAACGTGTTATAACTGCAAACAACCCGGTCATTTTTTCAAAAAATTGTCCTTTGCCACGAACCAAATCTCCCTTACCCACTGTCAATAATCCCCTGTTACCGCCATCTATTTGTCCCCGCTGCAAAAAAGGATTCCATTGGGCATCTGAATGTCATTCTCGAGTAGACATAAATGGCCAACCCCTAAAGCCCAAGCCCCAGGGAAACTCCCAATGGGGCCGGCCCCAGGCCCCACCCCAGACAAACCCAGGGGCAATACGGTTTGTCCAGCCATCCCCAACCACAGTACCTGCACTCCTGACCATAAACCATGTTGCCGCATCTCAGACCTATGGAGGGCAACAGCAGGGGATGCAGGATTGGACCTCTGTGCCACCTCCAAATCAATATTAACCCCAGAAAACAGTCCTCTCCTCATACCAATGGGAGTTTATGGACCGCTGCCCCCAAATCCCTTCGGCTTCATTTTGGGAAGAGCTAGTGCCACCCTACGTGGAGTCCAAATTGTTCCAGGGATACTAGATAATGATTTCAAGGGTGAAATACAAATAATTGCAGCCACCTCAAATAGCCTTATTCCTATTTCTCCAGGCACTCGAATAGCACAGCTTGTAATACTCCCCCTTCAACACATTAACTCAAATTTCAAAAACCTCCAACGTCCCGCAAAGGGGCCTGGGTCTTCCGATGCCTTTTGGGCTCAGCCGATATCCCATAATCGGCCCACTTTAAAATTTAAACTAAATGGTAAACCTTTTGAGGGGAAACTTAGATACAGGAGCCGATGCCACAATCATATCCTCAAGCCACTGGCCTAAATCCTGGCCTCTCACAGCCGCTGCCACCCACCTAAGTGGAATAGGCAGGGCCCCAAATCCTCTATAAAGCTCACAAACCCTAAGGTGGGAAGATGAGGAAAGGAACATTGGTATGGTTGTACCATATGTTATCCCCCATCTCCCCGTCAATCTCTGGGGTAGAGATATCTTAGCACAAATGCAAGTCTTTATGTGCAGTCCCAACGATATGGTCGCTGCCCAAATGCTTAAAATGAACTTCCTCCCTGGCAAAGGCCTAGGCAAAACTAATCAAGGAATAAAGCAACCCATCTTCGTAACCCCTAACACAGACAAAATGGGACTTGGGCTCTCTCAAAATCTAACCTGATGGCCATTGTACCATGTACCCCATGCTGAAAAAATCACTTGGAAATCCGTAGAGACAATGTGGGTTGATCAATGGCCTCTAACTCATGAAAAAACACTAGCGGCTATCAAGTTAGTACAGGAACAACTTAGTGCCGGACATGTGGAACCTACTCAGTCCCCTTGGAACACTCCTATTTTTGTTATAAAAAAGAAATCAGGGAAATGGAGACTGTTACAAGACTTGCGCACCATAAATAAAGCCATGGTACCCATGGGGGCACTACAACCAGGTCTTCCTTCTCCAGTTGCCATCCCTATCGGTTTTCACAAAATAGTTATAGATCTAAAAGATTGCTTTTTCTCTATACCTCTTCACCCCGAAGACAGGCCATATTTTGCCTTTAGTGCCCCTCAGATTAATTTTCAAGGGCCTATGCCTCGGTTTCAATAGAAAGTCCTACCACAAGGTATGGCTAACAGTCCAACCCTATGCCAAAAATTTGTCGCTGAAGCCATTAACCCTATTAGGTGAAAATGGCCACAGATCTACATTCTTCATTATATGGATGATGTCCTATTAGCAGGACAAGATGTATCCAAATTGCATTCCTGCTTCCGAGACCTCCTTATAAGTTTAACAGCAAGAGGTCTTCAAATAGCCCCTGACAAGGTACAAACTTCAGACCCCTTCTCCTACCTGGGATTCGAACTCTGGCACCAGCAAGTTTTAACTCCTCGCATTCAACTG
>JAQZBX010026585.1:0-28868 GCA_029593785.1 Cabassous unicinctus | reverse complement strand
GAATATATTGAAACTTCCTTTATTTTCTATTACACGGTCAATTTGGGAAATGTTCCAAATGTGTTTAAAGAAATGTGTATTTTCTGTTTGTTGGGTGAAAAGGTCATAGACATATTAGAATAAATTATTAATTGCATTATTTGTATTCTCTATATTCTTTTTCTTTTTGCTCACATGAGCTATTAGTTTCTTAGAAAGTATGTAAAATTTTCCAACCATGATAGCGTGTCATATTTTTATATAACTGAATTTATTTCTTCGCATTATAGGTTTAGAAGCAAAGTTTTTAGTGTATAAAAATTCATGTCATTTATAGCATTCTGGTAGATTTTTCCTTTTGTATAGATATGGCAGTTTTCTTTGTCATCTCCTATCAGTTATTTCTAACGTTCCTCTAATATGATGCTTTGTGTCTCTTTTGACTGTTCTGAGCATGAGTGGATGTTTGCATTTCCAGTCCTGAAGCCTCTGACTTTTCCTAGGGTAGTTGAGCCCTTCTGCATTATTGTGTTCCTCAGGATATTTGGGCCTGTTCTAGCTTGCATGCCTTCTATATTTCATCACAATGTGGATAGACATACAAGAACAGTGTGTACTGGGATGAAATAAGAAGCATTACCGCCTGGTAAAAATAAACCTTGGTTTCCGTTTTCTTTTCCTGGCAGTTTCCCCAGTGGTTAAGAACCACAGAGTGTCAGTGGAAAGCAGGGTCCCTGTCCTGAGCCCTCGGCTCTTGTATGGGGAGGGGGTGCCAGGCGTCCCTGGAGCTATTCTCCTTGGCCCACCCCTGGAATTCCCTGCCCAAACCCTCTGGAGTCTTTCAGGGCCGCGTGGTCTCTCACGGGAGTCTGCCTGCTTGAGCGTCAGTCACCCCAAAGGATGTGGGGAGGGGCAGAGTTTGGACTTGGGTCTGGTTGTCCATTTAGGGATATATAGGACACTTTCCAGGAAGGATGGGGTTGAGGAGTGAGAAGAGAAGGATGCGAGTTGCCCCTCACCCACCCAGCTCTGAGGCTGGAGCACTGAGCAGTTCTCTTCCAGCTCCTGGTGGGAGACTTTGCGAATGGAAAACTTGAAAATGGCCTTCAGGTCATTGTGAAGTTGTATTTGTGAGTCAGGGGCATGGGGCATATTTTATTTAACAATAAATAAATCTCCTGCTTTATTACTTGAACAAATTGAGATTTATGTGGGCTTCCATTTCTACTCTCAGCAAATCTTAGGGGAAAGTTATTTTCTTGGGGAGAAGAGAGAGTAACAAGGGTGATCTTTGATTCCACCCTCCCACAAATTTCAGATTTCTCTCCAATTCAGACTGGTGCTCGCCTTTTCTGAAACTTGCTGAACCAGAATCCAGACCAACAGCCTTGCAGCTGTTAGGGCTGGGGCAGAATGGCCTGTTTGATGGAAGTACCCCGGCTGCAGAGCTCCCTGAGTTTTCTCTGGGTAAGGAAAGGCCATGGAAGGCATCTGACTGAAAACATCTTGGCAGAACCCCAGGAGGCACACAGGGGAGCCAGACAGTGGGGTGAAGCAGGGCTTTAGGGACAAGTGGGAGGAAAAGGCTGTTCTTTGGCTGTGCTGCCTGTGCCAGGCACTGAACTGTGTCTACCTCTACTCCATCCCCCACAGAGCACCCGAAGGGCAGCAGATGTCACAGAGGGAGCTGCTTCTGTGTGCTTTCTGCATAGAGGGAACCAATAATTAGCAAGCTTTACACAGAAAAGTAGCTGCAAATAAAGACACTGCAAAGCGAGTCAACATCTCAGGTAAAGAGTTGCCTCCTACCCACCTTAACTCAGGTTAAATGTACCTGGCCCTTCACTGACTGTAGACAGAAGGGTAGAGAAGGGGAGCATGGCGAGGGAGAGAGACAGTGCACACTTGAGGAGCTTCTAGTCTGACATGAACATTCCATTTTGACTTCATTATAAAACAGAAAATAACCAAAAAAATGCTTTTGAGTACAACCAGAAAATATATAAGGTAAGCCTGAGATACTTGTGTTTGACAAGATTAAGTTATCTTTCCAATAACCAATTCACCAGATACTGAGAGTTCAGAAAGCACATATAATATCAGTTCTTAGAAAAAAATAAATAATTTCCATATTTGCCTATTGCTAGGTTGAGGGCACTTAATTATACCAGCATTTGAAGATTTTGAGTGTGTGTGTCTGTGTATCTGTGTGTGTTTAGAAGAGTAAAGGCTTGGATTCCATTGACCATTTTAATTCAATTTCCTCATAATACTTTGTCACTTCCTTTCCAACACTTATTTTTTAAATGATCTATCTCTTCTGCTAGATGGAGAATTTTAGAGCAAACTCTGATATATCCATCTTGTTATCTTTGCTTCTTTCAGAGGGCATGGCACATAGGTACTGTGTAAAAGCCGAGCACATTGTGCATTTATGCTAATGATAACATTTGTACACACTCATTATACTGAGAACTATTTTCTAAGACCTGCTTTGAACATACCTTAAAAGTAACTTTCCTAGATTATTGGGAACTTCTGCAAATTTTTACAGCAACAGAGGGGAAAAAATCGGCAGTACAGGGGGAATACTGTTATCTTTGTTGATGTGGCGTAGCAAATGTGGCGGGCGGTGTATGCAACTGGCAATTACTGGCAGGTCAGCATGTCAGAGATGTGCTATTTGTTACTTGCTCTCTGAGTAATTACCCCTCTAGATATAATCGGTGTTAAAGGTAGTGAAGTGCAAAATAACTGCAACAACAAGGTCTATGACTCATTTCAACTCGGTTTATGGAGTCGAGGATTTTTTTAACCTTAACTTGAACATTAGCAATTTTTGCTTAAGCTGTGCATTTACAATGGTGAAAAGGTAATTTGCTGCTTAACTCTCAATTTCACCTTTCCATATTGCAAATTCAATCTATATTAGATATCTAATGGTATGAGCTATTTTTAAAAATTAATTATTGAGAATCCACCATGTGCTGAGTGATATAAGCAAAGTTATGGCACAGCCAGAAATGGCTTTTTTTTTTTTGTGGGAAAAGAATATGCTAGACCAAAGTGTCGGGAGTCAGAGTTCCAAACCACATGTCTCATATGAGTGAAATCCTTACATCCAGGAGTGGATTTAGGTTTTGTGGGACTAACCCTTGAAGTGGGAGTCCACTTGAAGAAAATCATACAAGACAATTAGCAATACAACATTAAATATGGGGCACAAGAAAGTGAAGGGCTCTGAGGCTTAAGCTTCATGAACTGTATGGTAAATATGCCCTTTCCTACATCAGGTCAGACTTGAGACTCCTTTTATTTTTTTAGAATAGCATATTAAGGATAGCCATTATTTTAGCATGTGGGTCAGTATAGAAGAAGCTGTGAAGGCTGGAATGCTGAATTTCTGTGAGTTAAGATGAAAAGTATTGTTTACACCTGACAAAAATTATGTTTGCTATATAGTACTGTGATATAGAAAATACAGTGAAAATACCCAAGGTTGAGAATAATGGAAAAGATGAATCATGATGACAGTGATTTCCATTATGGCCAAGTTGGAGTAACAGGGACCATGTTTAATTTCCTGCCTGAAATAAGAAAATGGACAGAATATTTGAAGCAACAGGTTTCAAGATACTGGATATCAGGCAATGGGAGATAGTGATCCTTGAGAAATGGAAAATAAGTGAGGAAAGCCCACCCCGAAGTTACTGCTCTGAGATAATCTCCAAGGTGTAGCACAGGAAGGAGAACCCATGCAGAGCCCAGTAATCTAGAATTGAGGAGCTGGAGTTGAGAGTCCGGCACACTAGGGTGACTATAATGTCCTGGAGAGCAGAGAGCTGTGCAGAGAGAGCTCCAGAGATGTGCACAGGGTCCCCCTTGAGTATTCAGCAGAGAACTGATCAGTGCATGCATGATCATGCTTGAGGAAACTATACAAAGCTGGAAAACAAATTACTAAAATGTTTGATGGGAACGGTACCAAATGCTCATATAGGACCAGGGATACTGCCTGTCCTTACCAATGAGATCGGAAAAACTCATAATTCTTTGGGAATGGGCTAGAGTCCTCAGAAGTGCCTTGCCTCAGTAATGGGGATTAATTAGCCATAGACTAAACACTGCTTGGGTCTTCCCTAAGAGACTTTAAAACAGGAGCTAAATACAACTAAACAAAACAAACATTTCAAAGTGACTATGCTATGCTCTAGAACAAAGCTCAATAAAATTTATAGGAATACAAAATTAAACATCCAACTTCAAACAAGTAAAATTCACAATGTCTGGCATCCAATCAAAAAGTACCAACCATGCAAATAGGCAGGAAAATGTGACCCATAATGAGGTGAAAAAATCAATCAATGTCAGTCCAGAACTGGCCTACTTGTTAGAATTAGCAGGCAGGGACATTGAAACAATTATTATATCTGTATTCCCTGAATTAAAAAGTTAAATATAGACATACATATAAAAAAGAAACAAATTGAATTTCTAGAAATGAAATATATAATCTTTGAGATAAAAAATACACTTAATGAGTTAATATCAAGACATTATAGAAAAAAAGTTTAGTTAGCTTGACATAATAAAGACTCAAAATCAAACACACAGAGAAATAATTTTAATAAGTGAATAGAATATCAGGGAACTGTGGGACAATTTCAAACATCCTAATACATGTGTATTTTTAATTCTCAAAGGAGAGGGTGAAAACAAAAAATTGAAAATAATAATGGCGGAAAAATTTCCAAATTTGGCAAAACTGTCAATCCATCAATCGAAGGAGCTCAAAGAACCCTAAGGACAAGAAACAAAACTACACCAAGGCATGTCATAATCAGGTTACTTAATACCAGTGATAGAGAGACCGTCTTAAGAGCATCCAGAGAAAACATTCCTGTCACACAGAGGAGCAAAGATAAGAATCACAGCAGATTTCTCATTGGAAATAATAGAAGTGAGCAGACAGTGGTACAACAGCTTTAAAATACTGAAAAGAAAAAAAATCAAGCTAAATTAGTTTATACAGAAAACTGTCTTTCAAAAGTGAAGCTGAATAAAGACTTTTTCAAACATTCAAAGCTGAAAGCATTTAGCACGAACAATCTGTGCTACAAGAAATGTTAAAGGGAGTTTTTTAGCAGAAAGAAAATGATGCCAGTGGACATTTAGATTGGCACAAATCAATGAGAACACTGGAAATACTGTTTTAAAGAAAAGAAAGACAAGAAGGAAAAAGAAAAATACATTGACAGAATAATGCTTTTTCTATGCAGGATGCCCATATTTTAGCTATTAACTAACTTTGACTATTTTCCTAGCACAGGGCTTAGATTTTCAGAGGTAAAATTTTAAAAAGTAATAGAAAAAAATAGAGAGGACAAGAAAAATTTCTCAGGGAATAATATGCAAGGATGGGCAAGTATGTACATCAAATCAAATATATAAAAATGTAACTGTCCTTGCATCAAGGTGGTCACAAGCATGGCCATACCAGATGCTGCAGGTGGGGCTTCCCCAGAAGCGTACCCTGAGATGACGAGTTATGTGTTAGCAGTTTATTTGGGAGGTGATTCCATGGAATGGAGAAGTGAGATAGGAAAGGCAGGGAACCAAAGTGCAGTTGTCAAGCAAGTCAACACAGTGGAGAACTAGTGGCCTCAGAGTAGACCCACTTTGGCAGGCAGAATAATACCCCATCAGAGATGCCCACGTCTTCATCCCTTTTAATATGTTATGTTACTTGTAAGGGGGAGTTAAGGTTTCAGATGGAATTTACAGTGCCAATCAGCTGACCTTTAAATATGGATGAGAAAGGCAGATGGTCAGAGGCAGAGAAACATTTGAAGATGCCAGTTGTTGACTTTGAAGATGGAGGAAGCGGCAATGAAGCAAGGAATGCAGGCAGCTTCTAGAAGCTGGAAACGGCAAGGAGACAGAAGGATGGAGCCCTGTAGACACCTGGATTTCAGCATGGTGAGGCACATTTCAGATTTCTGACCTCCAGAAGTATAGAATATTCAATTTGTATTGTTTTAAGCCACTGAGTTTGTGATAATTTCTTACAGTTCTTACATCAGCAATAGGAAACTAATGCACCCACTCAAGGGGTGAGGGAGTTTGGGTATATATAACAGACTTGGGCATGGGTTGGGAACTGCTCCTGCATGTGGAATCAGTGGGCTACATGAGTGAGAAAGCCTGCAGGATGTTGGAGATCAGCTCCTGTGAACTAAAGATATAAATTTAAATGGATATGGGCACCCTGCTGACTGTTATAATAGGCTGTCCTGCCTTTTTCTAGTACTTCTTCCTTTCCTTCTGTCCTTCATTCTTCTCACTTTTCTTGAACTCTTCTTATGTGCCAGATTCTGGAGATGAAAAGATGGTTCCCCATAAATTGCTAGTCTAAGAGGTTCAGCAAAGGGGGAAATGTTTATGTCTGTATTTACCAGCTTCTCAATTCTAGACTCAGATGCTCAAATATTTTCCAACAGTAAAAGGAAATAGAATTTAATTATATTTTCCACAGAACACCACAGGACATGCAATTTTTACAATGAATAGTTGTTTTCTTTCTTTTTTTTTTTAGGAGGCACCAGGGATTGAACCCGGGACCTGGTACATGGGAAGCAGGTGCTCAGCCACTAAGCTACACTTGCTCCCCTACAATGGATAGTTTTAATACAGAATAAACCAAAACAGATACAGTTTTATACCCAAAGGAAGAAAGCCTGGCTGTAGCTTTCTAAGCCAGCCTGCCCAGCATTGTTGCTTCTGCTTCTACTGCATTTGTGCTCCTGCGTCTTCCCACTTCTCCCTTCAAAGAAGTAAAATTCACAATGTCTGGCATCCAATCCTCTTTCTCCTTTTGCCTTGCCCCTTCCCCTGCCCCCTTATACCTTTCCCTCCCCTTTACCCCTTCCATCTCCTCTGTCTTCTGTCCTTCCTCCTCCCTGTTCTTCTTTGCAAGTCCTGGCTCCTTTTTATTATTTTTTTTAAGTTATGATACAGAAAAAATGACTTTTTGGGTGTACAAGTCTATGAGTTTTAGCATGTGTATTGATTCATGTAATCACCACTCAAGATACAAAACAGTACCATCACCTATAATAATTCACTCATGCTACCTCTCTCCATCCCTAAGCCCTGGCAACCACTGATCTTTTCTCAATCACCATGAGCCTTTCTTCTTGATATATGTAATTCTAGACATAGATATTGTTTTGGATACTCTGAGCTAATTCCCTATTGGAAGGTATAGGTCAAACTCATAGTATCTGGGTGCCTGTTTTGTTTTAATGTGAATGTTGTACAAGTGAAATTAGAGCATCTCTTATCTCTCATACATATAAACAGTGACACACACAATTCTTCTTTTGGTATATCTCAGGTTTTCCCCCAACAGAATGTGCTGTTCAACTTGATTCACAATCCCAGTTTCTTGGTATTTCTGGTGATTTTAGTAAAAACATCTGACAATGGGTAGGTTGCAGTGGAAATGATGGAATGAGCAGTATATGCTATTGCATTAATTTGTCTTCTTTGTCTTTACAAATGGTCAATCACTCCATTCAGAGTTGAAGGGTTGCTCACTTGCAGCCTTCCTTGTCTCCCTAGGCTGAACCAGGTATTTCCTCCAACACTCTTGTAACAATCTTTGTATCTGGATTCTTCACTTAGCAATTTGCAGTGTAGCTGTTCATTTAATGTACATCTACCTCACTAAGCTTGGAGATCCTCCAAGTCAGATTTTAATCATCTATTATCCTTTCTCTAGCACCGAGATCAACCCCTGGCACATGATAAGTTTTTAATAACTGTCATCAATTCAATGGGTAGATGAAGTTGCCAACTGCTTCTAATTTTTAGACTTCAAGTACACAGAATGTCATCTTGTTGTGAGTGAATTATTTTAGAAGAATAGCAAAAATGGCATTGAGTTTCAAGCATATGATAGTCTCATTCTATTGTGTTGAGCTATTCAATTGGTGTGTTTGTCTTCTTTTATCTAGGACTGTTTTACTAACTTTTCCCAAGTTAGTATGAAAGCCACCATATAGCATATTTTTAATGAAGATGATATTTAGGTTTGGAAAGTTGATTTTTTTGGCTCTACATACAAATAATTGTAAGCTCCTGAATTTAAACTGTTTGAGCCTCAGTTTCCCCATCTGTGGAATGATGAAAATAAAGTAGAAATTTCAATTACTTAACTTGCCTTACTTAGTTCTTGTGAGAATCAAATATGCTTGATGACATGAACATAAATAATATACTTATATATTAACAAAAGAGGAAAACAAAATATCTAGATTTAGCTGTTGAGACATCTTAAAGTTAAGGGTTAAGTCCATCCTCCATGCTTTTGTTTAATGTACATGAATATTGCTCTACATTATGGCATAATTTATGTAATGTATGCCATCACTTTTAGAAACACTCTGGCATGCATTTATGGAATAAGATTATGTTCAAGCGATCATGGAGTGTTGCTCGGTGGGTGGAGACTCACACAATAACCAAAAGAATATTAAATTCCTGTCCTGGGGAGTCCTGTTACATTCTCTAATATAGCAGCAAGAATTCTTCGAGGATATGGGCAGTGCCTACTGAAGAAGGACAGACCAGTACATCAGGCCTTTGATATTGGTGGTTGTACTTATGAACCTTTCCTTGTGAAATTTAAACTTAGCCTAGTATTATATATTGCCTAAGAGTTACCTCCTGAAAGACTCCTTGTTGCTCAAATGTAGCCTTTCTCCAAGCCAAACTCAGAATATAAACCATTACCTCCCCTAATCCCGCCCACCCCGGAGTGGGACATGAATCCCGGGGATGAGCCTCCCTGGCACTGAGGGATTATTACCAAGCACCAACTATTGATGCATTTGGAAAAAGAGCTTGACCAAAAGGGGGAAATATTAAATAAAAATGAGTTTTTATGGCTAAGAGATTTCAAAGTGAGTCAGGAGGTCATTCTAGAGATTACACTTATACATGTCTCAGCAGGATCTCATTGACTGCCACAATAAACAGTGCCTTAAGCAGGGATGCCCTTGAGCGCTCTAGGGACATCTGTACACTATAAGGTCAGACAATCTCAGGAATTTGGCACCTGTCAGGGGGCCTTACCTTGTAATATATGTTACCCAATGTATCAGAATTAGACTCATTTATAATTTTCCTATACATGGCTCTTCTGCCTTTTATTTGAACCTATAATTAGCATTAAACTTATTACATATATATCCCAGAGACTTAAATCTTTGGCATCTTCATATGCCAGTTGAGCCCTGAATCTCAGCAGGGTTGCAGCCAACACCTACTCTCCAGTTCATTGGACTCGCCCAGGGCAACTAACAAAATCATGATGATGGACAATGGCCTTCCCAAAAAACAGTATCTACAACTGCAAGCAAGACAGTTCCATCCATCTGTCCCATGGGATCTAAGGCCCCTCTTAATCAGAAACGGAGTGGGCATCGCCATCCCCAAATCCTCAAGATTGAGGGGGAAATGTAACTGTGGACTAAAGTAGACTTATTATTATTCTAATAATGGAAGAACTTGTAACATTGATATAAAGGCAGTGGTCACCAGATGTTCTGAGGGAGGGAGAGGGAAAATAGATGTAACATGGGGCATTTTTTGGACATTGGAATTGTTCTGCAAGGTATTGCAATGATAGATACAGGCCATTATACATTTTGTCAAGACCTATAAAAATGTATAGTGCAAAGTGTAAACTCTGATGTAAACTATTGACCATGGTTAGTAGCAATATTTCAATATGTGTTAATCAGTTGTAACTAATGTACCACACTAATGAAAGATATTGTTAATGGGGAAAAGTATGGGAGGAGGGAGGGGTGGTGTATATGGGAATCTCCCTATATTTTCCATGTATCATTTATGTAATCTAAAGTTCCTTTTAAAAAATAATAATAATAATTTAAAATATCATGCCCCCTTCCCCCAATAGAAATGCACTGAGGAGCCACTAGCTTGCTGAACTTTAGCCAACTTTCTTTATTTCATGACACAGCAGAGGGTTAAGGTGATGACAACCTAACAGATTGAATATTAAAAAATATATTTCTATTGCTAATCCACTTTGCAGTATCTCCCAGTTCAGCTTTGAATCCATTGATCTATAATTGGCTCCATGATAAGAAGTAAGGATATTATCTGGAAAGATAAAGGTGTGTTTTGTCATCAGGGTATTTTACACTAATCTTCTATTTGTGTACTATCACCATCCAGTATTTTGCAGCATCAGACGAGTATCTCCTTTAAAAAATCCCTGGTCGAATTCAGGAACTCCCAGCAACTTTGTGCCCAGGATATTGCTGATTTCCCACCCTAGTCTCAGTGGGAAATATTGCAGAGGTCAGGGCTTCAGCTCTTACTAGCTCTTAATTACAAAAAGAGAATCTCTAAACCATCTTCATGGTGAACGGAGACTTTCTCTGAGGTGCTACCACAGATTGTTTGAGAGCCACTTTTAAAGAAAATAGAAATGCAGGCCCAGGTGGGTTGAAACATGTCTTGACGGTAGCCTGTCTGCCTTGCAATTTACCCCACTTAATTTTCATTTTGTTTAGTTTTGGGTTGGTTTGTATTTTTGCAGATGGCAACTGTAGTCAATAATTTGATTAATAATAAAGGCTTACATGACCCTCTTTTGATACTAGAGTTAAAGGAAACACATCCTGAGCCATTCCGCAAAAATCATTTGTAGACATACACAGGAGTGGGATTTGCGGCTCTTGCTAGAGAGTCACAAAAGCTACCTTTATCCCCGTGAAGACAGATTGGGCTTTATGAGATCCAGAGTGTGAAGCTGAATGAATTAGTTGACAGTTTAACCCAGGTCACGGTCGCTCGGCCAGTCCAGCTGCCTTTGCCTGCGCAGGCCACACGCAGGCAGGTGACCTTGGGAGACGGCACGACAGCACAGGTGTGGGGCGGGAACCCCACGGCCAGCCCTGCTGGGGGGCGGCCCTGCCAAAATGGCGTCAGCCTCCCCTTCCCCTTCCTTGGTTCTCCCCCATCCCCATTACCTTCCTAGTGTTTCATACATTTTATAAAGCCTGTAATGAAGCAAGGATCTGCTCTCAGTCCTAAATTAAATTATCCATTCCATTTTAATTGAAGGCATTTTGTGTCCTTCCTCAACTGAGGAATAATTATTTGAAACTTGACAAATAATTCAAGCCTCTCTGAGCTGGTAGGACTTGGAGATCCTTTTGGTTGTACATGGTTTCTTTAAGTTCAGTGGATTTGGAATTGAAACCCTTGGATCTGAGGTTTTATTTTGCCACTTATTACATTCGTAAATTTGGACAAGTTAGTTACCCTTTGGCCCGGTCTCCTCCTCAGTTAATGGGGTGCTATTTTACCTGGCCTGTTTATCTTATGTGGCTGTTGGGTGAGTTACACATGATAGGAGCAGGAGGGATAAATAAAAAAAGACAATGGTTTACTACCTCCTTTTGATATTGATATTTAAAGCCATGATTTTGAGATGCCTTTTTTTAAAAAAAAATAAAATAAAAGGTAAAAACTTTGAAAAGCATTTAAGGAGAGTGGTATGGTGATGGTCTGCCCTAAGAAGGCACAGGCAGCATATACAGACTGCAGTCTAGCTTTCGTACCTTTCAGATTTTCATTTGCTAACTCCAGTACGTGTTATTAAATTAACAAAAGGGTGAAGTTTAGGGAGTGAAACCTAAGAAGTGTAGCCTTAGCCTGCACCGCACTCCTGTAACAACATCCCGAGGAAAAAGCCAGCATCGTAGTGGCTTAAGCCCTTGATTCTCATTGGGTCAGGGGGCTGTGGCCGCACGAGGTGGAGATGGGATGGGCTTTGGCTCTCAGGCCTGCCGGACGCCGAGCGACCACGACGGGGGAAATGCTAAACTGTCTGTGAATTCACTGGCACTCCAACACCATGTCCCCGTCTGGAAACAAATGAACACAAAGCCTGTGGTCATGTTACCTCAGTGAAAACGGTCAGACAACAAAATGGAGCCGAGTCAGAACAGGCCCAGACCCCCTGGGTCCAGACGCTGCCCCTTTCCGTCAGCGTGGTTGGCGGGATGCTGTGTTCTCAGCCCACCGCTCCTCACTGCTCTGCTTTGCCTGGTGAACAGTTTCAAAATCCCTAATATGCACACAGTTCCTGTTTAGACACAATTCTTCCAATTGTCAGGCTTTTGCGGGGAACACATTTTTGGGAGGCAATCCACAAAATTAATAAGATTAATATTGATGTATTTAGTCTATTATTCATTGTGTCTTTTAAAACAGAATATTAGCTGCTGTATTCCAGGCTCTGCACTAGGTGCTGGCTCACTAGTGATGAGGCCGGATTCCTTCCACCCAGGGCCTCATCATCTGGTATAAGGCATTTGCCGCTTCTGTCAGCCGTCTCCACATGTAGAGTCACCGGAAATGCAGCCCAGCTCAGAGGCTCCACTCTCCTCCCTTGCTGGGCCTCAGTTCACCGTTGTGATACCCAGCTCAGACTCCTCAACGTCCCTCCCTTGCTGTGCCTCAGTTTACCACTGTGGTACACAGCTCAGACTCATCAACGTCCCTCCCTTGCTTGGCCTCAGTTTACCACTGTGGTACACAGCTCAGACTCATCAACGTCCCTCCCTTGCTTGGCCTCAGTTTACCACTGTCGTACACAGCTCAGGGGCTAGTCAATGTCCCTCCCTTGCTTGGCCTCAGTTCACCATTGTGGTAGGCTGAATAATGACCCCCAAATATGCCACATCCTACCCCTTGGAACCTGTGACTATATTACCTTTTATGGCTGATATGCAGGTGTGATCTCGTTAAGGATCTTGAGATGAGAAATCGTCCTGGATTTTCCAGGTGGACCTGATGGCATAACAGCTGCTCCTGGGAGAGGAATGCAGGAAGAGGTCACAAGCAGATTGGAGCTGTGTGTGTTAAGGATGGAGCCCCGAGCCAAGGAACCCAGGCAGCCATTAATGCTGGAGGGAAAGGGATGCTCCCCAGAGCTCCCGCAGGAGCAGGCCCACCCAAACCCTGTCTCGTGCCCAGGGAAACTGATTTTGGGCTCCCGACCTCCAGAACTGTCAGAGAATCGAGTTGGTTGAAGCCAGTCATTAGTGGTCATTTGTTACAGCATCAGTGCAACCCTAATGCTGTCACTAAGCAGTTCAGCCTGAGCCCATATGAGTAGACCTGCCTCCATTTTACCAGCAGCCCCCAGAGGCAGGCATCACCAACTCACAAGCTTTGCTTAGAAATCTGGCAGCCTTCCAGATTTCTAACTTGACATCAGTGTTTTCTAAGTAGTAACCTGGTTTTTAACTTCATTCTGTCCACTCTTTTCTCTATGCTCCTTCTGAAATGTTCTTATAAAAGCCAAATGTGACCTTTTATTTTCTGCCTAAAATCCTATGATGCCTCAGGAGCTTCTTTTCCATTTGCCAAACTACTATTTCTCCTTTAAGAGGAAACTTAAATATCTTCTGTCAGTCTTTCCACAAACATAAATTTTTGCATTATCCTCTGTTTCCAAAACTTCTGGGAGAAATGTCTCTCAATAACCCTTACTTACTCTTTTCTAATTATTTGTCCTTGTGCCAGTCCCACACTCAAAATCAGCTCCTTTGACTGAGGGACTGTATATTTTCAGGGCTTAGCATCGCATCTGTTGTACCATTATCAATGAACAAATAAGACTCAAAAGAATGTGTGTTAATGTATATTAACTGCAATGTTTTTGTAGAGGTGAAATTATAAAATATAGGCTAATAATAGAAAAAAAGCATGAGTAAGAAATAGAAAAGCATTTCTTCAGCATGTGTTCCCCTAAAAAGCAGGGGAACCAGAGGCATTTCAATGCCAGGGAAATATTAGGTTGAAAAGTTTACAAATAATTTACACAAGTTTGCAAACATATCCCTGAAAGGATGAAAGAATAAGATAATAAATTAAATAATAGTTAACATCCATTGTATGTTTATTATATGCCAGTACTGGTCTAAGTTTATTACACATTTTAATGGATTGCAATCCACTAAACAACCCTATGAATCGGATATTTTCATTGCCTACTTTTAAAAATGAATTATTTAAATACATTTTAGGTTTGCAGAAAAATCATGCAAAAATACAGAATTTCCACAAATCCCCCTTACATTACTATTAACTGTACTTCACAGTTTACATCAGGATTTGTGCAGTACAATCCTATAGCTTTTAAAAAATTGTATTCTAGAAACCCATATTCAACTGAAAATTTCCTCTATTAACCACATTCACATAAATAATTCAGTGGTGTGACATTCGCAGTATGCTACACCACCAGAATCCATAAAAAAAATTTCTCCCCTCCTCAAACTAAAGCTTTGTACCAGTTAAGCATGGACTTTCCATTCCCTATCCCCACCACAGCTCCTGGTAACCTGTATTCAAGTTTTGACTCTAGGAATTTGCTTATTCTAGTACTTTCATATCAGTGAGATCATACCATATTTGTCTCTGTGCTTGTTTCACTCAACATGATGTCTTCAGGGTGCATCCATGTTGTCACATATCGTGGAACTTCATTCTTTTTATGGGTGGACAATATTCTCTTGTATATCACATTTTGTTTCTCCATGCATCTCTTGATGGACCCTTGGGTTGTTTCTATCTTTTGACAATTATGAATAATGCCACTATGAGTGCAAATATCTGTTCAAGTCCCTGCTTTCAGTTCATTTTGTATATACCTAGAAGTGGGATTGCCAGGTCATATGGTCATTTCATACTTTACTTTCTGAGGAACAGACAAACTGTCTTCCACAGTGGATATACCATTTTACATTCCCACCAACAGTGAAAAAGTACTCCTATTTCTCCACATCCTCTACAACAATTTTTATTTTCTGGTGCTTTTTTCCCCAATAGTAGCCATTCTAGTGGGTATGAAGTGATATCTCATTGTGGTTTTGATTTCTCTGATAGCTAATGATGTTGATCATCCTTTTATGTGCTTATATGCCATATACATATATTCTTTGGAGAAATATCAAATTATTTTGCCAATTTTTAAGTTGGATTGTTTATCTTTTTTGTTGTTGAGTTGTAGGATTTCTGGATATTAAACCCTTATTGGATATATGGTATCCAAATATTTCCCCCCATTCTATAGTTTGTCTTTTTTACTTTCATGATGAAGACCTTTGCACAAAAGGTTTTAGTTTTGGTGAGGTTCCATTTATTGATCTTTTGTTTCATTGTTTTTGATTTTGGTGTAAACTCTAAGAAATAATTGCCTAACAAAATTTCCTGATAATGCTTCCCTATGTTTTCTTTTAGATACCATGGATTTCTTTTAGATGTTTGATAGTTCTGTCTCTTTGATTTAGGTCTTTGATCCATTTTGAGTTGATTTTTGTTTATGGTGTGAGGTAGGGGTCTACCTTTATTCTTTTGTATATGGACATTAAGTTTCCCCAGCACCATTGGGTGAAGAGACTATTCTTTCCCCATTGTGTGGACTTGGCACCATTGTCAAAAACAATTGGACATAGATGTGAGGGTTTATTTCTGAATTCTATATTCTGTTCCACATTTTGTCTGTCTTTGTGCCAGTATGCTGTTTTGATTAGTGTGGCTTTGTATTACTTTCTAAAATTGAGACATGTGAGTCCTCCAACTTCACTCTTTCAGAAAGGATTTGGCTGTTTGTGGCTCCTTACACTTTCATATAATTTGATGACTGGTTATTTCAATTCTGCAAAGAAATCTGTTGGAATTTTGATTGGGATGGTATTGAATGTGCAAATTGCTTTGGGTAGAACTTAGATCTTAGCAATAATTAGTTCCCATCCATGAACATGGAATGCCCTTCCATTTGTTTAGGAATTCTTTGATTTCTTTTAACAATATTTTGTTATTTCTGTATATAAGTCCTTTGCAACGTTGTTTAAATTTATTCCCACGTATTTGATTCTATTAGTTGCTATTATAAGTGATTTTTCTCCTAGATTTCCTCTTTAGAATATTCACTACTAGTATATAGAAACAGTATTCCTTTGTGAACGTTAATCCTGTACCCTTTGCAGAATATTATTTGCTCCAGTAGCTCTGTTGTAGATTTTTCAGGATTTTCTATATATAAGATAAAGTCATCTGCAAATGGGGAGAGTTTTACTTCTATCTTTCCAATTTGGATGCCTTTTATTTCTTTTCCTTACCTGATTTTTCTGGCTGCAACTTCAGTACAATGTTGAATTATAGTAGTGAGTGTGGGCATCCTTGTTTTTTCCCTGATTTAGAGGGGAAAGTTTCTGTGTTTCACTATTGAGTATGATGTTAGCTGTGGTTTTTTCATATATACCATTTATCATTTTGAGAAGTTTCTTTCTATTCCTAGTTTTATAATTGTTTTTAATAGAAGTGGTAATGCAATTTGTCCAGTACCTTTTCTTCATCAATTGAAAAGATAATGTAGATTTTCTTTTTTGTTCTATTAATGTGGTATATTACAATAAGTAATTTTCTTCTGTTGAAACACCCTTGCATATTGGGATAAAACAACCACAATATTTTATTCAATATAATACAAATTGCCCTTAAAATGGATCGGTTTATTATTAAAGAGAGATAAAGATGAATTAAAAAATACTGAGGTATTTTCAAGTTCAACTACTGGATTTGGAAATACAAATAATGAAAACATTGAGAAAAAACAGTGACTCTAATAAACAGTTTAAAATTTAAAAAGTAAGAATATCATGAAAATTAAGATAATTAAAAACAGAATTTTTAAAATGAAATATGTATTCTCCAATGAAAAGACAGGTTTCTATGCATTTTGTAATGATCTTCTTATAAATAAAAACTTCAAACTTTCAAAATTAAAAAAAGATACTGGGAAATTAAGTTAATTGCATTTAATCATAAATCTTTTAATTCTTTTCAAGGAAGGGGGAAACATGTAGAGTTGTGGGCACAATGTCTTAGTACACAACTATCAGTAGAAATTTCCATTATTGTATAGTTGCTTATTGTATAGCAAAGGAGCAAATGGCACATATAACTCTAAAAATTATTTTATTAACATGTATGGATACCATGGTGTATTTCTAGTGATAAACTAACTGCTAGAAATTAAGCTATTTTGAATTGTTAATCCAGTATCCCATTGACTTTGGACTGTTGTGTGACTTTTAAAAGGAATAATTACTCACATGGATACAGTCCAGTATAGCCTTCCAGCCCAACTTGATGAGAGAACTGATGTTGCAAGGTGTATAAAACTTTTAGTTTATGTCAGATATATGTGGCAAGATGGCTTTTGGAGGATACGTAATATGGTTAAAATTTGATGCAAAAAAAGCAAGAGAGAATGCATTTGAGAACTGGGAAAGAGCATTATTGATTGTTATAAATTACGTTGAGAAATTGTAAATGAATTATAAATGAGAGGGCAGCAAATATGACTAGAAAATTATCAGGATTTCTAATAATGGGCTTTTAGAAATTGCTTTTTAAATTCATCTCAAAGCTTTGGCATCCAACGAAATTTAGCTGCATCTCATGGATATATTGAAACATTCTGTGTAAAATGCATGTTTTTAAAGGAAAGACACTGAAATATTTTTGATATATTTTGTTCAAAGACTGGACTACCCATATCATATCCTGCACCATGCCAGCATTTCCTTTTTCATGATTGGTATTTCTAAGCAGAGTTTTATAAAGGTCAAGGTATATAATTTACTTTTTTGATTTCTTGGTTATTGACTAATACTCTCATATGGAAGATAATTTCTAAGACACTGCTTGGGTTAAAGTGGGATCCTTAGTCAAATAACAAAATGGAGGAAGATAAAATTCAATATATTGTCCATAGCCAAGTGTGATAATATTGTGTTTTGTTATTTATTTTGTAAGAACTCTTTTGAATTACATATTGCTATCCCCCTTTTCTTGAGTAGCTGTGTGACTTGCCCCAACTCCTGGATCATGGAGCTCGTTAAAGGGTGGAGCTAGGATTAGGGGTAATATTTTCTATGCCCTGAGTTGTAGAACTTATAATGGAACCTGAGTTAGTGTTTTGGGTATCCTGTCCAGGGTTGAGCCCTGTCTCTCCCCAGATGAATGTGCACTTCGTAGTGTATAATAGTAAGTAGACATAAAAGTACTTGTTTTCCTGGAACCTCCATTAAAGCTGGGAGGGGGCCACCCAAGGGGGAAAAAAGTAAGTGGAAAACTGAATAAAATAACAGGAAGCGGTGAGAAATGAAAGGAAGGCTACAGAGGATGTGCTGAGAGAAAGAAAATGAGTGGAGAACCTGCCTTGGGTGGAGGTCAGGAAACACCTCCTAGGTGAGGTCACTGTGACCTTGAAATCGAAAGGTAGGGAAAGGGAAGGCTTGCAAAAATGGAGGGATGAAAACCCCCAAGGGACGGGGGCCTGAGCCAGCAAAATCCTCCATCTAAGTGACGATTTTAAAGAAGGCCAACGTGGTTGAAATGTAAGGGGAGTGAAGACGTGAGGCAAGGTGAGGTGGGAGGGTCGAGAGTCAGAGAGCCTGGGAATGTGAGAACCCATAGGTTGTGTTGAGGAATTTGAGTTCTATTAAGTGCAATGATGGCTTTTCAAGCTAAAATATAGTCAGTAAAAAGAAAATGACTTTTGCAATTTCATGATAAATGGATGGATAGAGAAAAACTTTGAGGAATGACAACCAGTTTGGAGACCTAAGTAAGGCAAGTGAGAAATCATGGTAGCCTGGACTGGGGTGTTGAAGCAGAAAAGATTAGGAATTTATATTTTAATACATATTTAGGAGGTAAAATGAATCAAATAGGCATTATGGGTACATTAGATTGGGGCATACGAGGAAAGAATGAAAGAATCAAGGATAACCCTTATCTTTCTAGCTATAAAAAGAGGTAGATGGAGCCATTGACTAAGAAAGTTGGGAAGTCACAGTGTGAGGAACAATTTTTCAGATGGTGGCAAATAAGGAGAACTATTGGAGATGCCCATTAGAAACCAGGTGGAGTTGTTCAGTGCTCAGTCAATAAGCCAGTCTAGAGCAGGAGAGAGAAGCGCGACAGTTACAGCATCTGTGTGTGGGTGCTGTGAGGATATAGACATACAGGATGAGATTGCTAAGAGCACAGCGTAGGTGGACAAGACAAGAAAACTGTACCATGCCTTGAAGGACTTCAAAATTGAGACGTTTAATGGAGAAGAAAGAAATTCAAAGAGGCGAGAAATTGATAATGACATAGAGAAGAAACCCAGCTATGTTGCGGTCATAGAAAGAAGCCCAGAGGTAAAACTTTTCCATAAATTAATTATGTATCAACTGTGTCGGAATTCCTGAGAGGTTGAGGAGGAAAAGATTGTCCTTTGGTGACCTGTAGATTATTGATGACTTTGAGGAACAAAAACCCAGCTTCTCTGGAGAGGAGGTGAGAGAAGCTGGACTGTAGTGTGCAAAGAAATGAGCAGGAGGTGAGAAAGTGGAGCAACGTGCATTAAAAACTCTCTCCAGAAGGTTCCCCATGAAGAGGAACATGGAAATGGAAATGGAACATAGGTTTGGAGGAAACAAACGGGTCAAAGGTACACTTTTTACGGAAGGGAAATAATGCAACAGGTGTGGATATTATGGGAATAACTCCAGGTGAGAGAAACTGAAGATCCAAGATACACAGAGAAAATGTTTGGGGCTTGGCTTTTGACAAAGTGTGTGGGGCCAGAGGGTGGGATTTGTATTCAAAAAAGTTACTGTCCCTATTATTCCCCTTATAACCTCACTCTCATCTGTACAAGAGCAGAGTAGGTCTAAGTTATTCCCCAGCTTCCTCTGACATGAATATTCTACATGTTTATTACTGTGAGTGATGCACTTGTTATTAAGCAGTGATGAAGGGAAGAGATGTGTCCCGAGGCTGTTTGTGTGCTTATTAAATGTGGCATGTTTGAGGATGAATCTAAAAGATATTTAAGTCTATTTTCTCCAAGGGAATATCTTTACGGTTCATTTATGAAGTCATCTGTATTGTTTTACATGAGAAAACTGGTTTCATTGGTTCTTTAGATTACTTATCCTCTTGTAGAAACTCTAAATTTCTTAAAGTTGAGACTGCAACAGATTCTTATTGGTTTTATTGCTTTAATCTTATTTTCACTGCTTTTGCCAACTAATCATAAGTTTTCGGGGAAATAAGGAGAATTCCTTAAGAGACATTCATTAACAGCAATAAGTGTCTTGAGCACATATCCATTTCTGACATACATTAACTACCACATTTTTTACTATACTATGATACTGGAAGGTTTGAGATGAATTTCCCAGAAAATAGATTGATAGCAGCCATCTTAGTAACAATTGCAAAAATGTTATTTCTGTTTATGTGAAAGGCTCGTAACTTTAATATGTGATTAGAAATTAGCAAAATTGTATCTTCCAAGATAATTTTTTTTCTTGTAGGAAAAATCCCATTGCTAAACAATTAAGAAAAATAAATCTGCTATAACCTTTTTACCATCAGTAAAAAGCAAATCAAGGTACTTAACTCTGACTCTCAAAATGTTAAGTTGGATGAAATGAGCCAAGTTTGCAAAGTGTTTGGAGCAATAACCTGGAACAGAAGTTGAAAACTTTCCCCATTTATAGAGGATTGATTTATGCCAGTGGAAGGCACATCTGGTTGACATAGATTGAGAGAACTGGGAAGGGGCAGACTTGAGTGAGAGCTGACTGACAGAAACCCTAAAGGTGGTATTTCAGTGTGAGTCGGTGTTTTCAATATATAAATCATTTTCCATGGATAATATTTTGCTTTACAAAATGGATCCATTAATAGTATTTTGATATTTCCCTAACACTTTTTTGCTTAGAAAATGAGTCTCATAACCACAAACTCATAGGATTTGGAGACAATAACATTGACAAGTATAAATTACTAGCAAACACTCTAGCTCATAGAACATGCTCAAGGGATATTAATGAGAACTGAATCTGGTGGTCTATAAGCTATAAAACTACAATAATTTATCATATGAGTCTCTGGTAGGATTATTAATGTAGAAATAATCTGGAGTACAAACACCATGTGGGTTCCCAAAGACATTAGATTATTGTAGACATCACAATCAACTATCTTTCTTTAATCAGAAAATAGAAATTACAGGTAATGTTAAAAAGGAGTTTTTCATCTAAAAGCCTCTTCGCCAGTTCTGTCATGAGATAAGAACAAAAACAAAACCATAATAAAAAACAAAACTCAAAACAAACTTTAGCTTGTTTTCACTACTATTTGGTAGTGAATGATATTGGAAGTTATTATTTCTAGAAAAAAGTTAATTTAGCCAGCATTTTTAAAAAATAATAATTTTTTTATTTTTTAAAAGATACTTAGATTACATAATGTTACACCAAAAAATAGGGATTCCCATATGCTTCACTCCCCACATCTCCCACACTTTCATCGTAAGCAAAATATCTATCAATCTTTCATATTTTTAAATGGATACCTCTTTAGTGTCTAGAGTGAAGTATGTAAATTCCCAACTTATTCCCAGTTATTACTGAATAGCAAAAAATATATGGGAAACAGATGTGGCTCAAGCGATTGGGCTCCTGTCTACCATATAGGAGGTCTAGGGTTCGATTCCCAGGGCCTCCTGGTGAAAGGCAAGTTGGCCCACGTGGCGAGCTGGCCAGAGTGGTGAGCTGGCCCGTGTGGAGAGCTGGCCCGCGCAGGAGTACTGGCCTGTGTGGAGAGCTGGCCCATGCAGAGTGCTGGCCCACGCAGAGAGCTGGTGCAGCAAGATGATGCAACAAAAAGAGACACAGAGGAGAGACAATAAGAGACACAGCAGAACAGCGAGCTGAGGCGGTGCAAGAGATTGAGCACCTCTCTCCCACTCCAGAAGGTCCCAGGATTGGTTCCCAGTGCTGCCTAAAGAAAAAACAAGCAGACACAGAAGAACACACAGAGAGCAGACAGCACAAAACAACGAGGGGGGAGAAATAAATATATAAAATCTTTAAAAAAATATGTATATGTGGGAACAGATGTGACTCAAGTGGTTGAGCGCTCACCTTCTACATGGGAGGTTCCGGGTTCTGTTCCCAGTGCCTCCTGAAGAAGAAGAAGAAAAAAAAAACTCAGGGGAGCTGATATGGCTCTGTGGCTGAGGGCCAGCTTCCCACATGTGAGTCCCAGGTTCAACCCCCAGCCCTGGTACCTAAAAAAAAAAAAAAAAAAAAAAAAAATTCACAATTTCTGAGCATATTCATAGACAAACTGAAGTTAGATTGAGACAAATCAAAACATTATGCTTTCTGATGTGACTCATCTTGGCTAGGGTTCTCTTATTCAAAGATATATGTTATTTTATTATTACTTTAAAATAATCAAAACAAAATTCCATTAAAAATTAGATTCTTTTATATACTTAATATAAGTAAACATGGTCATTTTTGTCAGTTTTATAAGCTTATTGAAAACTAAAACCTGGAAAAATCTACCAGTTCCAAGTAGATTTTTAATAAAATTTTGTGTTTTGATGACATATTTCACTTGTCAGCACTCACTAATGGATTCCACGTAGATTCCATGTAGTTTATAATTTTGAAGCACACTTTTTGAGACATTTGCACAGACAGCATAGGATCAAGTTGCTCTGCTTGCCCTCGAAAGTGGACAGGTGTGGTTGTGAATACTGTCCTGAGGTCGCCTCTGCCCCCCATTCATTCCCACCATGAGCCCCTGGGAACGCGGAAGAGCCGTGGCCATGTCTCATCTTGCTCGGCAAGAGGGACTTGGAGGTGCATGGTTATAGCTTCAGGTAGATGCATTCTCTGTTAAGCTGGAAAATGGTGATGACTTCTCAAGAAACAAATTATTTCTACCACTGGAAATGGCTCTTTGCTGTATTGCAAGCACTTCGGTGTACTTCATCAGTAGTTATTCTAGGTCTGTTGTCTAAGGTCCACTGTCTAAGAGACAGAACGGCTCTCTTTGTCATCTCCTTCAGAGGTTTCACTTGTCACCTCCTCCTTTCTGCCCCTGATTGAGCTCGGGGCTCTCGTTCCTGCTGGGGGGGTTCTTTCTCCCCACTGTGACAGATGTCCCCTGACCCAACACAGATATTCCTCTAAGACAGCAATTCCTAAAGTGCCTGCAGAATATGAGTCTGGCAAGATGTCCAAAGAGTGGACAAATGTTTAACCCTTTTGGAGAATCACACTTCCAAAATTCATATATTACATTCTCTGCGAGTCTTCTGATCACATAGCCTGAGACTAATGTGTTTTTCCCAAATAATTGCATCACGAAGCCCTTTTCTTATAACAGATATTCATGTTCTGAGAAAGCAGTGATGTGTGGAGCACACCCTGGGAGATGCCTCTAAGATTCAACTAGCAGCAAGTCTGTCTCTCCACTTGGAAGGGGTGGCCTAGATTGAAAATGGGTGATCCGACCACCAAAGTTGAATCTGCTCGGATTTCTGTCACTTTGTGTATTTAACAAGAGCAGATTTAAAAAGGCATTGGAGGTAAATGGTCTTTTTTCCTGTCATGCCATGTGTTTGGCATTATAACAACAACATGGAAAGGGGTGGTCTCCTAACATCCTTTGTCAGTTTCAGGAGCCTGGGGGCGTTGGGGGGGCGGGGGGGGGGGCTTGGCCATGAGCACACAACTCAGTTAAAGCTGGTTGAGGTTGTGAGTCAAATTCTTACCTGCAGATCCCAAGCTTAGTGGTAACTCCACTAGATCAAACGACTTCTCTTAAAAAAGAAGTATGCCTAGAATACTCGTGCTAGAGCCCACAATGTTTTTTTAAAATTGTTTTATATTTAATATTCTTTTTCTGTTTACTAAAGTAATGCATGTCATTTGTTGACCATACAGAAAATATGAAAGCACACTAACAATCCTTTCAGGTTGGTTTTTGTATATTTATGTATCTAGCATATCAAATACTCTTTTTTCACTCTTTAATGTGATGATTTTCCAGGGCTGGACCTTCTTGCTAAAACAGCTATCCTTCATTTAACCAATTCCGTATTGTCATTTCTACATTTTTGCTGTTTTAAACTGTGACTTCCTGTACACATAATAAAAAATGTAATTGCTGGTTTAGAGGGAATCACCGTTTCTAAAGATTTTGCTCTATATTACTAAACTCGCCTCAGTATCATTCCTACTAATAGGGTGTGAGAAGTTCCTTTCCTTAAAACTTCAGCTAAGCAGAGTATTCCCAAATTGTGCAAATTAAGTGACTTGAGCCCTTTCCCTGCTATAGACTATCGGGAATTCTCTGACTCTGTGGTCAGCTTCTGGGGATTGCTGCTCTCTGTTCAGTTTGTCATCTCTTCAAACTGCAGTGCTGTTTTCAATCTTAATAGTTAGGTTTTTGATATAGGTGAATTTATCAAGTATAATTAATTATAATTGTGTCTTTGATCCAATAGCCATGACTCTTTTTCTTATTTGCTCTTTTAATTGCAATGCCTAGAATTTCTGTAGTATTATTTAATAATAATGGTTGTAACAGGAAACTTTCTCTTGGTCTGATTTTCGTGGAAGTAACTAATTGCTTTTCATAGCTGGAATACTAATTTTTGTTTAATCTTTGTAATTTAAAAACTATGATTTTATTAATTGTATGGAAATGTATTCAAAAACCATATAATCCCTCTAAAGTGTACAATCAATGGTATGTGGTATAATCGCAGAGTTGTGCATTCATCACTGTAAGTGATATTACAGCATTTTCATTACTCCAAAAAGAAAAATACCCTGCCCTTTAGTAGTCACCTCTCTGTCCCTCCATCCTTCCCGCCATCCATAACTGCCAATCTATTTCCGTCTCTATAACTTGTTTGTATTTACAGTTTGTATAGATGGAGTCAAACAATATTCAGTACTTTGTGTCTAGTTTCTTTCAATTAGCGTAGTTCCTTTTTTTTCTTACCATTGAAGGAAGAATATTGATATATTACTATACTCTACCTTCCATAGTTTGCTTTGGTTGTATTTTTACCCAAATATCACCCTATTATTAATATCTATTATTAATATATTATTAAAAATAACACTATCACCTGTTAATATCTATTAATATTATTAATACATTTGTTCAGTTTCAGAGAAAAAACATTCTTATATATGCACTCTTACACATACTCATTTCCACATGAGGATTCGCTATGCTATACAGTCCCATGTTTCATTTTTTAGCTGTCCTTCTAGTGATAGACACGACCTGAGACTTTCTCCTTCAACCACTGTCAAACCCAAATATTAGTGCTGCTAATTACAAACACTCTAATGTTCTTTCAACATTTCTATCCATTTATTTCCAAACATTTACAAACAACCTTTCTACCAGTTCTGCACAGATTAAGCCTCAGCTTTTCATTCTCTATTCTCATTCTGTCTTCTGGTGACCTATATTCTAGCTATTAACTCCATAAGTTTACTCATTTTATTTAGTCCATAATAGTGAACTCATATAATATTTGTCCTTTTGTGTCTGGATTGCTTTACTCAATATAATGTCCTCCTGGTTTATCCATGTTATCATATGCTTCATGACTTCATTTCTTCTTACTGCTACATAATATTACATCATGTGTATACTCCACAATTTCCTTATCCATTCATTGGTTTATGGACACCAGGCTTGTTTCCATCTTTTGGCAATCATGAATAATGCCCCTATGAACATCGGTGTGTGGATGTCTGTTCATGTCACTGCTCTCAGTTCTTCTGGGTATATACCACTCATGTGACTTCTTGAATCACATGGCAGATTTATATCTAACTTCCTTAGGAACTGCCAAACAAACTTCCACAGAGGCTGCATCGTTCTTCATTCCCACTACCAGTGGAGGAGTGCTCCTATTTCTCCACATCCTCTCCAGCACTCGTAGTTTTCTGTTTTGTTAATAGTGGCCACTCTAATAGGTGAGCAATGATGGCTTATAGTTTTGATTTGCATTTGCCTAATAGCTAGTGATGTTGAACATCTTTTCATGTGATTTTTTCCATTTGTGTTTCCTCTTTGGAAAAATGTCTATTCAAGTCTTTTGCCCATTTTTAAAATATATTTTTGTTACAGAAGTTGTGAACTTACAAAACAATCATGCACAAGTGCAGAATTTCCATACAACACCCCTTCACCAAAACACCACACCGTTGTGGAACATTTGTTACAGATTATGAGGTAATATCATCAGAGTATTAACACTAACCATGCACTTTTTAAAATTGGATCATATGACATTTTATTGTTGAGTTGTAGAATCTTTTTATTTATCATGGATGTTAAATACTTGTTGGATATGTGATTTCCCAATATTTTCTCCCATTGGATAGGCTGCCTTCCCCTCCCCCTTGACGAAAACCTTTGAGGTGCAAAAGTGTTTAATTATGAAGAGGTCCTATTTATCTGTTTTTTCTTTCATTGCCTGTGCTTTGGCTGTAAAGTTTATGAAACCATTTCCCATTACCAGATCTCGTAAATGCTTCCCTACATTTTCTTCTAGGAGCTTCATGGTCTTGGCTCTTATATGTAGGTCTTGGATCCATCTTGAGTTAATTTTATATAAGGTGTGAGATAGGGGTCCTCTTTCATTCTTTTGGATATGGATATCCAGTTCTCTCAGCACCATTTGTTGAAGAGCCTGTTCTGTCCCAATAAAGTGGACTTGGTAGGCTTATCAAAAATCAGTTGACCATAGAGGTCAGGGTCTATTTCTGAACTCTCAGTTTGATTCCATTGATCAAAGTGCTTATCTTTATGCCAAAAGCATGCTGTTTTGATCACTGTAGCTTTGTAGTATGCTTGAAGGTCAGGAAGTGTGAGTCCTTCAAGTTTGCTCTTCTTTTATAGGATGATTTTGCCTATTTAAGGCCCCTTTCCCTTCCAAATAAATTTGGTAATTACCTTTTCTGTTTCTGTAAAGTAGGCTTTTGGTATTTTGATTGGGATTTCATTGAATTTATACATCAATTTGGGTAGCATTGACATCTTCATGATACTTAGTCTTCCAATCCATGAACATGGAATGTTTCCATTTGTTTAGGTCTTTGATTTCTTTTAGCACTGTTTTGTAGTTTTCTGAGTACGGTTCTTTACATTCCCGGTTAAATAAATTACTAGATATTTGATTTTTTTGTTACTATTGTAAATGGATTTTTTTCTTGATTTCTTCCTCAGATTGTTCATTACTAGTGTATAAAAACACTGCTGATTTTTTCATATTGCTCTTTTACACTGCTACTTTGCTCAACTCATTTATTAGCTCTAATAGCTTTGTTGTAGATATTTCAGAATTTTCTATATATAGGATCATGTCATCTGTGAATAGTAAGTGATTTGCTTCTTTACCAATTTTGATGCCTTTTATTTCTTTTTCTTGCCTAATTTCTCTAGCTAGAACTTCTAGCACAATGTTGAATAGCAGTGGTGACAGTGGACATCCTTGTCTTGTTTCCAATCTAGAAGGAAAGCTTTCAAACTTTAATCATTGAGTATGATTTTGACTGTGCTTTTTCCCTATGTGCTCTGTATCATGTTAAGGAATTTTCCTTCTATTCCTATCTTTCGAAGTGTTTTTGATCAAATTCCTTTTCTGTGTCAATCGTGATGATCATCTGTTGTTGTTTTTTCCCTTTGATATGTTAATGTGGTGTATTATGTTAATTGATTGTCTTGTGTTGAGCCACCCAGGAATAAAAGCCACTTGATCATGGTGTATATTTCTTTTAATATACTATAGGATTAGATTTTATTTATTTGCATCTTCTCTCTCTTTTTCTTCGTTAGCCTGGCTAAGGTTTTGTCAATCTTATTGATCTTCTCAAAGAACCAACTTTTCATTTTGTTGATTCTCTCTCTCTCTCTCTCTGTTCGTTCTCAATTTCATTTACTTCTGCACTAATCTGATATTTCTTTTCTTCTCCTTGATTTCGGATTAGTTTGCTGTTCTTTTTCTGTTTCCTCCAGATGTTCACTTAGGTCTTTGATTTTAGCTCTTTCTTCCTTTTTAATATAGGTGTTTAGGGCTATAAATTTCCCTCTCAGCACTGCCTTTGCTGTATCACATAAATTTTGATAAGCTGTGTTCTCATTTTCATTCATCTTGAGATATTTACTAATTTCATTTGCAATTTTTTCTCTGACCCACTGATTGTTTATGAGTGTATTGTTCAGCCTCCTTTTATTTGCCACTTCTCCCCTTCCCCACCTATTATTGATTTCTAGCTTCTTTCCCTTAGGATCAGAGAAGGTTTAAAATTTATTGATACCTGTTTTGTGACCCAGCTTGTGGTCTATGTTGGAGATTGGCTGATTTGGGGTGCAAATTTCTGTATATGTTTGTTAGGTGTAGCTCATTTATCATATTGTTCAAGTTCTCTGTTATCTTATTGATCCTCTGTCTAGTTCTATCAATTGATGTGAGTAGTGTATTGAAGTATCAAACTATTGTTGTAGAGACATCTATTTTTCCTTTCAGTTTTGCCAAAGTTTGCATCTTATATTTTGTGGCACTGTATTTTGTTGCAAAAAATATTTGACTGTTATTTCTTCCTGGTGGATTGCCCCTTTTATTAATATACGATGGCTTTTTGCATCTCATAATATTTTTGCATTTAAATTCTATTTTGTCCAATATTACTGTAGGTACTCTTGCTCTTTTTGGTTACTGTTTGTATGAAATATCTTTTCCAGCCTTTCACTTTCAGTCTATTTGCATTCTTGGGTCTAAGGTGAGTCTCTTGTAGATAGCATATGGATGGCTTATATGTTTTATCCACTCTTCCAGCCTATGTCTTTTTTTTGGGAGTTTAATCCATTAA
>JAQZBX010026584.1:0-28862 GCA_029593785.1 Cabassous unicinctus | reverse complement strand
TTTATTTATTTACTTGATCCATTTTAAACCCCCCTTCCCCATTTTGCTGTTTTTTGTGTCCATTCGCTGGGCAATTCTCTGTGTCTGTTTCATCTCTTCTCATCCTCCTCCTCCAGTCTTCACCAGGATTCGATCCTGGAGACCTCCGATGTAGGAAAGAGGTGTTCTGCCATCTGCGCCACCTCAGCTCTTGGTTTTTTTGGAGCTTTCGGAGCATCTCGTCTTGTCTCTCTCCTTTTACGTCATCATCTTGCTGCATGGCGGCTCCGCGGCTCACCGGCACACAGAGCCTGGCGGCTCCCAGGGCCTGGCAGCTCACCAGCACACGGAGCCTGGCAGCCCATGCGCCTTCTATATATATATTTTATTTTACCGGGAAGTCCTGGGGATTGAACCCAGGTCCCTCCATATGGCAGACGGACGCCCAACCATTTGAGCCACATCTGCCCCCCACATTCATTCTTTTGCATGTATATTTCCAGTTTTTCCAGCACCAGTTGTTGAAGAGATTCCTCTTTGCCCATTGAATGGACTTGGCACCCCTGTCAGAAATCAACTGGCTATAGATGTGTGAATTTAACTCTGGACTCTCAATTTTATAACATTGGTCTATATGTCTATCCTTTATCAGTGCCACAGTGTTTTCATTACTACAGCTTTGTAGTAAGTTTTGAAATCAGGAAGTATCAGTCCTCCAACTTTGTTCATAATTTCAGATAGTTTTGGCTATTTGGGGGCCCCTGCAATTCCGTATGAATCTGAGGATCAGCTTTTCCATTTCTGCAAAAAAGGTTGCTGGAATTTTGACAGAGATTGCATTGAATTTGTAGACTGCTTTAGGCAGTACTGACATCTTAACAATATTAAGTCTTCCAATCCATGAACACAGGATGCTTTTCCATTTATTTAGGTTTTGTTTCATTTCTTTCAGCAATTCTTGAGGTTTTCTGTAAAACAGGATCATATCATCCCAACTAGGGATAACTTAACTTCTTCCTTTCCAATTTGGATGCCTGTTATTTCTTTCTCTTGCTTTGGCTAGAACTTCCAATACAATGTTTAGTAACAGTGGTGACAGCAGATATCCTTATCTTGTTCCTAATATTAGGGGAAAGGCTTTCAGTCTTTCACCATTGAGTGTATTTGTTATGGGTTTTTCATCAATGCCCTTTATCATGCTGAGAAAGTTCCCTTCTATTCGTAGTATTCTGAGTGTTTTTAATCATGAAAGGATATTTGGGTTTTTTGTTTTTTTTTTTGAGGTATCGGGGCTGGGGATTGAACCCGGGACCTCGTAAGTCAGAAGCTGGCGCTCAACCACAGAGCCACACTGGCTTCCCTGAGTTGGTTTTACCATTTGTTTGCTTGTTGTTTTTTTGTTTTCTTTAGGAGGCACCAGGAACCGAACCTGGGACCTCCCACGTGGGAGGCAGGCGCTCAACTGTTTGAGCCACATCTGCTCCTGGGTATTAGATTTTTTTTTTTCTCAAAGATTTATTTATTTATTACCCCCACCACCACCCATTGTTTGTGCTTGCTATCTGCTGTTTCTGCTTGTCTTCTTTTTAGGAGGCACAGGGAACTGAACCTGGGGCCTGCCATGTGGGAAGGAGGCACGGAATCACTTGAGCCAACTCTGCTCCCCTGGATATTAGACTTTTTTCTGTTATCAATTGAGATAATCATGGTTTTTTTCCCCCTTTATTCTATTAATGTGACCTGCTATTACACTGATTAATATTCTTATGCTGAACCATCCTTGCATTTCTGGGATAAATCCTACCTGGTCATGGTGCATCACCCTTTTAATGTACTGTTGGATTAGTTTGCCAGTATTTTGTTAGGATTTTTGATCTATATTTAAAAGGGTTATTGGTCTGTAATTTTCACTTCTTGTGCTGTTTTTATCTGGCTTTGGTATTAGGGTAATGCTGGACTCAGAATGAATAAGGAAGTAATCCCTCTTATTCTTTTTGAAAGACTTTGAGAAGGACTGATAAATCTTCTTTTAAATGTTTGATAGAATTCAGCAGTGAAACCATCTGATCCTGGACTTTTCTTTGATGAGAAGTTTTTAATTACTTTTTTATTTCAATCCTTTATTTGTGATAGGTCTGTTAAAATTTCTTTTGGCATCAGGTTAAGTAATTTATATTGTTTCTAGGAATTTGTCCATTTCATTTAGGTTTCCTAATTTGTTGGCACATAATTGTTCATAGTATCTTCTCATTCTTTTTATTTCTGAATGAGTGGTAGGAATGCCCTGACTTTGCTTCCTGATTTTAGTTATTTGTGCCCTCTCTCTTTTTGTCAGTCTGGCAAAAGGTTTGCCAATTGTATTAATATTTCAAGGTTCTCTCTACTGTTTTTCTATCCTCTACTTCATTTATATTTGCTCTAATCTTCACTATTTCCTTCCTTCTACTAACTTTGGGTTTAGTTTACTCTTATTGTTCTAGTTCCTTTAGGTGTGAAGTTATTGATTTGTAATCTTTAAAAAAGAAAAAATCTAGACATTTAGAGCTATAAACTTCCCTCTCAGCACTGCCATCACTTCAGCTCATAGTTTTTCATGTGTTATGTTTTCATTTTCATTTGCCTCAAGGTATTTCCTAATTTCTTTTGGGAGGGGAGGGGAGGGGAGGGGAGGGGAGAGGAAGGGAGGGGAGGGAAGAGGAGGGGGGAAAAAAAGGTACTACCTCTTTAAGACTCCTTTGCTACTTTCCCATAATTTTTTTGAGCATGTCCTTACATCTGTCACCACAAATTATTCCAGGCTCATTTTGTATTCTTCCCTGTCCCAGCCCTAGAATTTCTCCAAGGATCCTTGGTTCCTTTTATTGGAAGACAGTAGTTAGAAACCAAGACCTGAGTGCTAGGTGAGCTATGGTGCTATGGGGTGTTACTGCTTCTAGGCCCTATCTCTCACACACACATATTTCTAAATTTCTCTGAATATATTAAAAAAACTAAGTTCACAATGATGCTTCCAATTCCAATCCAACACTCCAGGGTTCATTCTAGCCTTCCCAACCCACTTCCCTATTTGTAATTTCTTTCTTTGACAGTGAGAAATCTGGCTCTCATTATCCACAATCTACTTACTTTTTCGCTCAATTCTATAATACAACATAAAGTAGTTTAGGAATTACTAAATTATAACCTTGTGAAAAACAAATTTACTGTTTGGTGGTTCCTCAAAAAAGTTAAACAGAGAATTACCATCTGATCTGGCATTTCTACTCATAGGTATAAACCCCAAAGAATTGAAAACAGGGACTCAAACAGATACTTTACATCAATGTTCAGAGTAGTATTGGTTACAATATCCAAAAAGTGGAAACAACCCAAGTGTCCATCAACAGACAAATAGATAAACATATCATGGTATATGCACACAAAGGAATATTATTCATTCATAAAAAAGAATGAAGTGCTGATGATACATGCTACAAAATGGATGAACCTTGAAAATATTATGCTGAGTGAAATAAGTCAGACACAAGAGAACAAATACTGTATGATTCCATTCATATATCAAGAAAGAGCACATTCAGAAAGACAAAATTGATTAGAGTTTACTAAGGATTAGGAGGAGGAGGGAATGCAGAGTTATTGCTTAATGGATATAGAATTTTTGTTTGGTGTGATGAAAAATTTTGGAAAGACAGTGGTAATGGTTGTACAATATTGTGGATGTAATTAATGCCCATGAATTGTACATTTAAAAATGGTGGGAAGTGGATGTGCCTCAAGCAACTGGGCGCTGGCCTACCACATGGGAGGCCTCAGGTTCGGTTCTCGGTGCCTCCTAAAGAAGACAAGCAGCACAGAGAGCTGATGCAACAAGATGGTGCAACGAGACGATGCAATGAAGAGACACAAAAAGGAAACAATGAAAGACACAACAAGCAGGGGGCCAAGGAGGCTCAAGCCACTGGGTGCCTCCCTCTCACATGGGAGGTCCTGGGTTTGGTTCCCGGTGCCACCTAAAAAAAAAAAAAAAAAGACGAGCACACAACGAATGGACACAGAAGAAAGCTGACAGTGAGCACAAAGAACAAGGGGGGCAGAAATAAATAAAATAAATCTTTTTTTTTAAATGGTTAAAATGGCATATTTTATGTTACATATAAATTTTTACAAATTTTAAAAATGCAATTATAATCAAAGGAAAACAATTTAGCAACAGAAGTACAATATTTGTATACAGTTCTTTTTGCATTTAGTCTTAGAGTATATAGCTAAAATACTCTTTTCCAAAGTTACTTAGGTTATTTTTCTCCCCTGCCACTCCTTCAGCATGGTTTTGTTATTCATGTGTAATACAGTTAGTCATTTGTTAGAAATTGTATTCAATTTTGGAATCCCCCACATTCTAGTTGTCCATTTATTTTTCTAGTATGTGAGAAATCAACATAGCTCTTTAAGTCAGAACTATACAAAAAGGTGTACTAAGAGAAGTGTCACTTCCTCCCATCTTTTCTATTACATTCTCATTTCCCTATTCTTTGCACCCTGCTCCAACTCACTCCATATAGGTAACCAAACACTTTAGCTTCTGGTTTATCTTTCTTGAATGTGAATGTGTGAGTACAAATGAGCAGGTACCTGTACACTTGTTTATTTCCCCTTCTTTCTTATATGAAATGGAAGATAACTATATTTGTTTACACTTTGCTTTTTTCATTTAACAGTATATTCCAGTGTGCAGAAAAAGGATTAACAGAGCAGGCCTGAGACAGTTATCCTTAGAAAGGCCTGTTTGCAAGTTTGACTCTGGGCTGGCATCTGGGAACTTAAGGTTTCAGGAGAGTTCCCACAATTCCCTATACTGTTAAGAGTGGTTCACTGTGCCTAGACTGTACAAACAATGTGATTTATGCTGAACACCTGTTTTCCTCTGGGAAATCTAAAGTTTTGGCAGATGCCAGGCAAAGAATCCCTACAAGACCAGCCCACAATAAAACTTTTGGTGCTCAGTCTCTAACGAGCTTCCTTGGTAAACATTTCACGTGCATTGCCACAATTCATTGCTAGAGGAATTAAGCGAGTGTGCCCCCACTAGGAGAGGATTCTTAGATGCTTGTGCCTTATTTCACCCAGACTTCATCCCATGTACCTTTTCCCTGTGATGATTTTGCTTTGTATCCTGTTGCTGGGGTAAGTCTTGGCTATGAGTATCACAATATGCTCTGTTCTGCGAGTCCTCCTAGGGAATCATGAAACCTGGGTAGACCTTGGGGGCCTCTGACATACCTGGAAACCACTCCATATCAGTGCATGGAGATCATCCTCATTCTTTATTACAGCCACATAGTACTCCACTACATGGATGTACCATAATTTATTCAAATCTCTTTCCTATGACTAGACATTTAGGTTACTTCCAATATTTTGTAATTATAAATACTGCAAAGAGTAACCCTGTGTATATGTATTTTTTCATAATGTTGCAGGTGTATCTTTAGGGTATATTTCTAGAAATGGGAATGCTTGGTATATGTCAGGGCATATGTCGTTAGGTATCGCCAAATTGCTCTTCAGAAGGGTTCTATCAGTTTGCATTCCACTAGCATTGTATGAGAATGCCAGTTTCAGCACAGCCTTGCCAACGAGATGTGCTCTCATACTTTTTCATTTTTATCAACCTGATAGGTGAAAAGTGGTATCTCAATTTCTTTAAATGTGTAGTTCCCTACTTTTAAGTGAGACTGACCATCTTTTCATGTTTATGGAAAAGATATATATGTAAATAAGTTTCTGTTCAAGTGTTTCCCCTTGTGTTTCTATTGGTTTTGGTCCTTTATGCCTCAATTTAAAAATTCTTTGTATATTAGGGATATAAGCCCTAATATACATCTGTGATGTATGTTGTATATATTTTCTCCCAATTTGTTAGTGTCTTTTAACTGTGTATGATGTGTTGCCAATCTAACAAGAGCTATCTTTAGCTCTGAGGATGGGTTTCAAGGGGTCTGCAAACCTTCTGAAATGGTATATCTGCTTTTCTGAGGGATCTGCAGGTTTCAGATTTCCAAGGGTTGTTGAGAATGATTAGGAGATATTCCACCAAGCCTAACTGTACCCAATAGGACCTCTTTTCTCGTTGACAGCTCTCCAAATTCTTAAAGACCGCTCTCACTTCTCTTGATTCCTCTCTCACACATCAGACACCGTGACCTGGCCTCCAAAGACATATTTTCAGGTTTTGTCATTACTTTGGAATCTTATCCATGAATGCACTCCTGGTTTTCTATATGACACCAAGAGGAAGACTATACCCTAGTTGTGGGCCAACCAACACACAAAGAAGAACCCAAAAAAGAGGTTATCTGTCAACTCTCAGTCCAGACAACACATTTCTGTTAGTGTGTATTAAGAGCAAATTGGCTTTTCTTGGATGCCACACCACAAAGTCAATTTTAATTGACCAACTAAAACCTATAGGTCTTCTGTTTCCCCATAAGTACTTCTGCTTTATTTTCACTTTTGGAGTTCACTTTTTAAAACCAAGTACAAATTCTTACATTTAGATCTATTAAATTTCATTCTGTTCTACACAATTCAAAATGGTATTTACCTCTGATAGAGTTGGAAGGGAGAAAGGGGATGGTTTAAAAAAAGAACAGGAAGACATTAATCTTCTAGTTCTTAGGTTGGGTGGTAGATATACATATGTGTGTGTGTCTGTTCATCATACAGCATAACTTACAGATATTACACACTTTTAGTTTATATCAAATATTACATTAAAGGAACCTTTCATCTTATTTAGCCTTGACCCACCATAGCAAAAAGTAAAGAACTTTTGTATCTTGAATCTGTTACCTCACTTATTTAGCTGTTTATATTTTTAAGGGTAGTTCACCACAACATAAGATCCAGTAAGAGATGATATTCATTTACCATAGAGTAAAGATTAGTAAGAGACAGAATGCAGATTGAGAAAGGGGAGCTGATACTGAATGTATGTAGAATGTTTAATAAGTTTGATTATAAATATGTAGAAAGGGATAGAGTTGATGGTAACACATCATAATAACATTGCTGATTTATAAATATGAGTGTGGCTGAAAGGGGTAATCTAGAGAGGTTAATATTAATTGAAAGACAGCTAGAGAATAATCTAGGGACTGTATAATATAGTCATTTTGATGGTAGATGAGGATTGTGGTTAATAATACAAATACAAGCAGTTTCCTCTATTACAAGGTGTTAATATTGTGACACATGGGAAAAATACAACCTAATGAAACTTACAGACTACAATTAATAATACTGTAATATTTTTGTAGCAAAGGCAAAGAAGGTACTATATCAATTCCAAAGGTCAAAAAGGAAAAGAATATGGGATTTAGTTTTATGAGATGTGAATACGATCAAGGATTTTTTTTTTCGGTCAAGGAGACCTTGTTCATGTCATTTAACTAATCTGAGCTCATTTATTCATTTTTTGGAACACTGGAGAAACAACTTAATTTGATTTTAGGATTAAGTAAGATAAATGTGCCTGGACAGGATTTTTTAAAGTAATGCTTCTGTAATTTGTTAATTTTGTCTGCTATTTTTTGAAGCTGAAATAGTTTAAAAAAAAAAAAGGGATATGAGGTTCAACTGTTACCCTAATGCTTCATCCATTCCTAATTATAGTCATTGTATGAAGCCTACTAACAGCAGTCAATTGCCCTGCAAACTGTGTAAAGAAACAATGTATTTATCAAGTGGGGAATAGAACCTACCTCAGAAAGCCAGAAAACAGCCGGGGTTGGCAAACTACAGTCTTGGGCCAGTTGCTTGTTTTCATAAATAAAGCTTTATTGGTACATAGCTACGATCATTTGCATATTGTCTCTGCAGGCTTTCATGCTGTAACAGCAGAGTCGAGCAGTTCTGACACAGACCAAATGACCTGTAAAGCCTAAAATATTTACTGAATGGCCCTTTACAGAAAAAAATTTCCTGACCCTGGGTCTAGGGCACCATCCAAGGGAGATAATAAATTTTTTAGTCCACTTGGCAGGTATATTCCTTTAGGGATTTGAGTCCATCAAGCTATCACAGCTCACTAGCCATTATCTCACCTAACTAACCCCTTATTCTAATTTCAGGCTCAGTGAGAGAAATTTGATTTCCCAAGTAGGCTTACCTACAGGGAGAAGCCATGCTGACCAGCCAGTGTGACCATTCCTAGCAAGTCACAATTCTGCTTCTCACTATATATTAATACAACTGGCTTTCTCCTCTCATGAAGTGGGTTAGCATGGGTCAGTCCTTCAGACACCAACATCTCTAATTAACTGAAAAATAAAAGTCAAGTTTCTGGATCTACTAAGCTAAGGATCAACTTTTGATGTACGGTGATACCTCTAGGGTATCCATCCTGTGAAGTCCTACCCAGGTCAACAGTCTCTGTCAAAGATAACTCTCTGACATCTCACTCCACCTTAATCGTGGTACTATCTTAAGGAAGGAGGACACATCATTTCTTAAAATCAGAGGTAGAACTACCACATGACTAGACTCAATATTCCATATACGATAGCTGCTTCAGAGAAGTGACACTTTTTCATGAGATAAGCACTTCCTCTCTTCTAGTGTCGAATGTGACACAAATGTTTAAAAGATCATCAATAGAAAGTTAACATCAAAATCAACATTTTTGAAATGTTTCAAGAATAAATCATAAGTACTAAGATGTCAGCATCTATATTTTATAATGTGAAGTGTTACTCTGGAAAGCCATCATTCACACTCAACTTATCTGAATCAGGATCTCATGTCTTACCTGACGTGGGCTGATCTTTTCTTCAGCGGCTGTGGAATGTTGACTTGCATCTTCCTTTGCTCCCTCACAGGGGTCTCTTACAATTTCTTCCTGCTCCCCTCGATCTCTGAAGGCCTTTAGCTCCATGCTCTTGGTTTTCTCCTCCCTATCCAAGATCCCAGAAGCCACAGAGCCTCCTGATGTGGAGTCCACCAGCCCACACCACCCAGGCACGCCCCCATCATCCAAGGTCTCAGAGGTTTCTTCACAACAACTTTCCACATGAGTCCTCTGCTGCTCCAAGGGCAATGCCCTACTCTGACTTAAAAGAGCCCTTGAGACTCTGGGTTTTACATCTGGAATCACACTTGGTTCAGAGTCAGCATGAAGCTCTTTGGAGACACTTACTGGGAGTTCAGAGTATAATTCCTGTACCACGGCAGACATGGAGGAATCAAGTGGAGCTGGCTGAGTCTCTACTCCCGATGACAGCATTAGGGCAGACGTAGATTATGGAGTCAAGTCTTTTACATCAAACGGCTCACCCTGACACAAATCAAAGGAAGGGATAAAAGTTTAAAACCTTGACAGGGTAGAAGAAAGCTTTCTTAGCTCAAATGGACTAAAATAAGAAAAATAAATTCTACCTCAAACGCCAGCATTATCTGGCAACCAAAAATTTCTCCTTAATAGACTGTAAATTTGTGGAGAAATAAATACTTTACACCTATAATAGACATGTCTTTCATCTCAATTAAAATATTGCCTTATAAACAATTCTCAATGAAAATATGAAGAGCCATGAAATGTAGATGACAGAAAGACACATCTAAGCATCTAAGACTAGACCTGAGGTAAATTGGAAAACAAAGATGGTTTTCTATTTGTTTTCAGGGCATGAACCTTGCTTGTTTTGGTCACTGCTGTATCCCCTATGTCTAGAATAAGTGCTTGATACATAGTAGGTACCTGATAAATATTTGTTGAGTGAATATATATTAAGGAACTCTGAAGAATCTGATACACTCACTCACTTCTCTTCAAGAAATATTCTCCGTTTTTAAGGAGAATATGGAGAAAACAACTCTATTCCTTTACTGCCTATAGAACATTCCAGCTATATCTACATAGTCTAGCACAAAACACCACGAAACCAGCTCTTTAGCAGAATCATTTCTGACTTTTACCCAGCATCTTGAGATTTTCCAAGCGCTTTCACACATACCACTCATCTGATCATTTGATGCTCACAACAACCCTGTGAGCTAAGTAGGGCAGCTATCACCCTGCTATTATAGGTGCTAATACCATACCTGAGGAAGGACAGTGACTTGCCTAAAATATTATATGGTTATCTTAGAGAAAGGAGAGGAAAAACCCAGGAGGCTTCTCCCATGTTGGTAATGATTCATTTCTCCCATTAGGTAGTGGGAACACAGACTAGTTGCTGAAATATTTATATCTAAGTAGTTCATAATACTATGTTACTAAAGTAATCAACACACACACACATCTAGAGAATGGTACACACAGGATCAGGGTCTCTTGGCCATTAACTTTTCCATTTTAGTCTACCAAATGTGTGCAGTTTCCCCAAGAAAATCCACTGTGATCTGACAACAGCAGGAATTGGTTAACCAAAGAAGATACTGCATGCTTACATTCTTGATGATTTTCTCTACTCCTAACCAAGAGGAAAAAGAGGATGAGAATTATTTGGCAACTCTGAGTTCAAAACAAGGATTTATCAGAGGTATTAAAGTTAAATCCCTTTGGCCGAAATGCACATAGAAAGCAAGATGTAAGAAAGACTGCCAATTTCTATGCCTACCACTTCCGAATGTCCATCTTTTCCCAAAATAAATAAGTAAAATCCAATTTGGGGGACCAAATTGTTTTAACTGTTCAGATAGCTCACCTTCCCTTCTCTCCCTGACCACATTCAGATTTCTGAAACAACAGATCTGTTTGGTGTTGGAGCCCCCAACACCAAACAGATCTTCGCAACTCAGTCCCCTTGGTTCCCAGCTCTGTTACGCCCCTAATTTTCTGGGGAAGCCCCAGATGTTGCTTACCCAAAAGGTACATGTTTTGCCCTTGAGTCAAGAAGCACACCGGGTTTAATCCTGGGTTTATAATCTCTCATTCTTGCTCAGAAGGACCTGTGCTATCTGGACAGAAGCTGGGGGCTGAGGAAGGGGAAGATGACAGGTCCTTTTGTTTTGAACTGTTCTGCCTTTCTCCTATTTTTCCAACATATGGTAGGTGGTTTGCCTTGCATCCTGTTTCAGACCTTTCATCCACTGGGTGCCCCTGATGCTTTTAGGGAATCCTCCCCAAAAAGAATGTATTGCTATGCATACTTACTTAAATACTAGAAATAACAGAAATCAGATGGTTGGCTCATAATATTTAGGTAAGACAGGGGGCTGATAAAGAAATTGAATCCAAAAAAGTAGCAAGGAGAGATAAATTGTGTACACGAATACTAGAAGAATAAAACGAGACTCTATGTGAAAGCCTTTGATCAGCAGGGCTATGCAAAAGATTTAAAATAACAAGAGAAATGTATACTTTTTAGAGCTACAACCTATCTTTCTGCTTCTCCCCTAGCTCCTGGATATTTCTGGGGGCACTTTTAGATTTTAGGCCATGGGGGTGGGGATGGGTAGCAGAGATAAAGCAGAATTGGTATTTGATGCCAAAAAAAGTAGGAAATGCTCAGTTTTAATTTGGGTCAGCTGCCCTTTTCTAGCAACACACACAACCCAGTTTTTGGGCTTCACTCCACATACGACCTGGAGAGAATATGTGCAAGAAAAGATGCTTGTACAAAAGCAGGTCTGTGTATATCAGGGGTTCTTAACCTTTTTTGTTCTACGGACCCCTTTGCCAATCAGGTGAAAACCACGGACCCCTTACTAATACTATACTATGTATTATTTAATAAATATATCATACCCACACCATCTCGTCCCCACAAGAATAATGTTTTTTGAATTTCAATTCAAGCTAATGGACCCCTTGTTAAGAACCCCTGGTATATGGAGAGGTCTCTCTGTCACTGAGATGTCAGGATTCTCAAATTAATCCCTAACACTCCTCCCTTTTAAGGCTTCATTTTCTTGATGGCCTCACCCATTTCTGCAGCCTCTCTGCTATGAGGGTGATGCAAAGCTGACCCTTTAAGCATAGAGTAACCATATGACCCAGCAATTTCACTCTTAGGCATATACACAAGAGAAATGAAAACTACGTTCACACAAACACTTGTTCATGAAAGTCCATAGCAGCATAATTCACAATAACCCAGAAGCAGAGACAACCCAAATGCCCATTACCTGATGAATGGATAAACATAGTTCGGTATTATCCACATAATGGAATATTATTTGGTCATAAAAAGGAATGATGTCATGCTACAACATGGATAAATCTTGTGCTAAATGAAAAAAATCAGTTACAAAGAACCACATATTATAAGATCCTATTTATGGGAGTGGATGTAGCTCAAGTGGTTGAGTACCTGCTTCCCATATATGAGGTCCCAGGTTCGATCCCCAGTAAGTCCTAAAAACAAAACAAACAAAAGAAAAAACCCAACTCCCATTAGGGAACAGATGTAGCTCAGTGGTTGAACACCTACTTCCCATGTACAAGGTCTTGGATTCAATCCCTGGTACTTCCAAAAAAAAAAAAAAAATCCTATTTATGTGAAATGTCCAGTATAGACAAATCCATAGAGGCAGAAGCAGATTAGTGGTTGCCAGGGGCTGGGAGGTTTAGAGAAATAGGGAGTGGCTGCTAATGGGCACAGAGTTTCTTTTTTGGAGTGATAAAAATGTTCTAAAATTGATTGTGGTGATGGTTGCACAACTCTGTGACTACCAAAACCAGTGAATTGTATAATTTAAATTGGTAAATAGTATGGTATGTGAATTACACCTTAACAAAGCTGCTTTAAAAAAAAAAAATGTCCCTAACCTCAATCTTTCTTTCAAGTTCACAGCCTAAATTTTATTCACAAGTACACTCCCAAAACTTAATATATCTAAAATAGAAGCCATTTACTCCAAGGCATAATTGAGTCTTACCACATGCAAATGGCCATGAGAAACAAGAACAAGTAAGATGCCCTCAGTAATTTACAGGCTTAATTCTTTATCCTTTTGCCTCTCTCAGTGACAGCACCGTGATTATCCTACAGCTTAGATTTGAAACCCCAAATATAAGCATATCTGGCCTTTCACTCACCATTCAATTAGTAGTTGTAGCCTGTGGACCCAACTTCTGCAGGGTCTCTAATAAATCCCACTTCTTTCCACTTCCCACTATCCTAGCTCAAGACTGCGTTCTGAACACCATTCAACACAAGGCCATGTATGAACACACATTTATTAAACATGTCACTAAGATGAGTCAATACAGACAATTGCATAAAATGGCTCGAAACATTCTTCAGGGAAAACAGTGCTGTCACCTTCCCTATGTCTGCATCTACACTGTAAACTGGCATTGTAATTCTGGTCAAAACAGAATTTTAAAGCTTGTGGTCACTGAAAGGTAACTTTCAAATTTCCAAAAGCCAAACACAAGGGTATCATCTCTTGATACTTCTGTTTGGGAGAGACAGAATTCTAAGAATTTGCAGCCCATTTAACAGCTAGGCCCATTGGCTGTGGAAGCAAAATAAGACACTCTCTTCCTTTTTCCTTCTAGCCCATTTCTAGGTCCTCACACTTTTGAGCTTATATCTGCAGTTGTGGCAACAGTTGAGTGCCTCAGCTGCAACCCTCAGAGATGAAGTGATAGATGCAAGCCTAGATAGCAAAGTAAAATTATCCTCTGTTCACTAGCTTGCCAAACTCTTTTGTCTCTCAATTTAGCCATCTATCAAAATATTGGAAACTCCACAAGACTGCAGCAACAGAACAAAGTTTTAACAAGATATAAAGGTTCTTTAAAACAAAATTTCTGAATACAATGGAGCAATTAAAAATGAATGTGCAGAAATATATCTCTTTACTTAGAAAGCTGCCTGGGATATCATCTTATTAAACTAAATGAACACCAGGACCCTGTTTTTGGTAAAACATATATGCACGTTGGAAAAATGTTTGAAAGAATATAATCCGAATATTAACAGTGTTATCCTGGGTGAGGGGATGACAAATGACTTACATGTATGTTGTACTTTTTTTTTTTTTAACAGTACGTATTACTTATGTTAAAAAAAAAAAAATTAAAACATTTTTTCTCAAAATTCAAATGCATAACAATAAAGAATAACTGGCATATGTATTATCCCTTTAATCAGTATCTTTCCAAATGTCAGCTCTCTGTCTCAACCATGAAAGTTGTTTTTACATTAAAGTGTTAAATAAACTTGAAGTAAAACAAAAAAGTGAATAACACATGCTTATAAAATATAGACAGATTTTATCTCTCAATCCTTACTAATGATTTATAACCAACCTACTGGGTTAGGACACCAATTAACCAGCTAGCTTGAGGTATAAGCAAAAAATAAACCACAGTACATTAACAACTCTTGCCAGCTACTAGTGGCTTGTCATCTTTACCATTACAGGGGCAAGAATTAGATTGTTTAGAGAACAGATTTTTAAATTACTAACGCTTATAGAGAATATCTAGTAAGATTCTTCAAATAAAGGAAGAAATTCTTTTGAATCAAGAACATTTATCTCATGATCTTTCTGTTTCAAAGGCAGAAGCAGCCCGTGAAGCTGTCTAATTGCTGGTCCAAGTCACAAGGCCAGGGCCCCTGTGCTGACCCCCACTTTCAAGCTGCACAGCCTGGAGTGTGTCACTTAACTTCCAGGGCCTGTTTTTCACATGTAAAATGAAAAAGTTAATCTCAAAGGGCCCTGCCACCCATAAAAAAATCCCCTAACTCTCAATGATAACTTTTCTATTTCTCTTTGTTTCTGCAAAGCATAACCAGAGACAGCAACAAAGGTGGGACAGGGCTCGGACTAATCCCCACTGCAAGTATTCAAGGGTATCTGAGGTAATTCAAGAACATTTTACGTACAAAATAAATGGAAAGTTTTTCTTCTGTGTGTCTCCAGGTAACTTGGCAGTGTTAATTCTGATCCCCTCAAATAACAAAAACATGAAAAAGAAAAACTACCAGTGAATGATTAAAACCATAGAGCTCAATCTCATTACAATGGATTTTATAATACTGAAAACCTGACAAAGTGGCAACTTTCACTTCAGTCATTCAAGCACTCCCCAAAACAGAAGTTCTGGAGGTACAAAATTTATATCAGTAAACAGAAAAATTAGAAAAGAAATCAAACAAACAAAGAAACCAGAAGAACAGAAAACCATGTGCTCCAAAAATCTTGTGTGAAAGTCTCCTTCCGTTTAATCCCAATGCAAAGGGCGCCTGCTCTTAATGAACAGTTAATAACCCTAGGTGCTGCCACGCTTGTGTCAAGGAACAATACTCACAATAATGTGCACGCCCTCAGAAGTTCACAGCACTCCTTTCACCTTGAGAAAGGGGCTTTCTTTTCCAAAGAGTCAGACACTGTAGCCAGTCCCTCTATGAAGGAATTCGGAGAAGGGGCCTTTTTTTGAGGGACAGAGAAGGAAGAATCTTTTAACAAGGTCTTTAGACAAACTGAAAGTGGGGAAGGGAAGTCCATATACTAAACAGGGCCCATTTCTTCAACATCGAGTGGGCAGGAAATCTCAAAAGCATCAGGCACTGTTTCCCCTTTCCTCCCTTTATTAGCGTTCAGAAAAGGAACCCCTCTGTCTTCACAGAGGGAGTAAAAACAGTGAAAATACTCCTGGTTTTTACTGACAAAGACTCTCTGCATAAAAGATTTTCATTTATTTTTCAAATGAAGGAAGAAATCATCTCTAAAGATATAGGAGGAAAGGGGCTTTTTCTCAAACGTATAGAGGAGAACAATTTTATTTTTCTTGGGAGAGCAAGAGAATGGAAGAAGTTGGAATCTTCCTCTGTGTGTGTGTGGGTGGGGGGTTGATACATAGATGGAAGCCTTTTCCTCACTGGAGCAGATAAGGGGAGTGGAAAGACATCTCTAACCACTTAGCAGAAGAAGTGATAGCTTCTGTGGACAAAGGAAAGGCTGGCTTCTGGCATTGGGTCTCCCTCTTAAGAGTACAAACCTGACTGCAAAAGCCAATTCTTTTTTCTTGATTATTTTATTAAGTGAGATCCTCTTTGTTAATTCAGGGAGTGAAGTGCAGTAGGATCTAAGGGGAGAAGTCTCTTTCTTTACTGGGGGAGTGAGGTGGAGGGAACATTCTAGTCTTCCTCTGGAGTGAGAAAGGATGGGCTACTGATTGGGGAGAGGGACAGGCATGGTTAAATCTCTTTGTGCAAGATATTTGTGGGTTTTTTTTTATTTTTGTTTTTTAAATGTTAACAAATTAAGTAACAGTAAAAGGAATAACTTACCAAAAGCTTACTATGCACTAAGCACTTACACAAATCCTCCCTTAGTCCTCATGACAATCCTATGGAAAGATACCCAAGTTAGAGATGGGTTAACTGAGAGTGAGAGGTTAAGCAATTAGTCAATGCCACAAAGATGGTAGGTGGGAGACAGAGAATTGCAACTCTCTCATTCCAAAAGTCATGCTCTTAATTGTGCCAGGGAAAGGAGCTCATTACATACCAAACACTTGAAGGGAGAGAAGCAAGGCTCCCTCAGCGGATAGGGGGAGGCCGAGAAGGGCTAATTTCTAATTCCATAAAGTAAATTCAGGGTCTTCCTCTCTATATCTTGGGATAAAGCTGAAAAATAATGGAGGCAAGGTAAGACTGTCTCTCTCTTACAGGGAAGGAACAGTCCCTCGGTCACTTTTTGGCAAGTTGAATATCTCCCTCTTCACCTAGGGAGCGCTGACCAAATGGACAAAGGTCTTGTTTGGGGGTTATGCTTCATCCCTCCTTAAAGCAAGTTCAGAAACCCTCTTCTACACCCTGGGAGCGGGTCTCCCCCTGCTGACAATCGGACGGGAGACATGGAAGAGCGTAAGCCCACAACGAGGGGCGTCGTCCACCGCGAGGAGAGAAGTTGGGGGTCCCCGTGGCCGTATCGAGGTTGAAGAGGAGTCTCTCTTCCTCGTCGGGGCCATGATCCAGAGAAGCCGTTTCCCCCTCGCAACGCAGCGCCTGGTCTCCTCCCTCTCCCTGGGTCGCTCCGCCGCCCGCAGCGCAGCCTCGGCTCCCTTCGGCGCCCCAAGAGGGCGGGGGTCCCGGGTACCCCTTCAGCCTGCACCGCCCGGTGGAAGGTCCCATCAGGACGGGGTGGGGCGTTTACGCCCAGACCTTCCCGCCCCGCGGCCTCTTACCCTGAGGCCTGCTCCGCGGCCCGCGTTCATCCAGACAGCCGGACCTCCACGGCCGCTGCCCCGTCGCCTCCAAGTCTACCTGAGCTTTCGAAGCTGAGCGAGCCCGTGGGCGCTCTGGCCACCGCCGACTCCTCGTCTCTATGACCGCCGCACTTCCTCATCCGGGGCCCGATTCAGCCATGCGGCCTCGCCCAAGCCACGCCTCTGCATAGCGCGCGCACTCCCAGAGGCGGCTCTTCCGGCATTGGGCCTCCAGTCCTCAGCTAGTCCCACTCGCACTCTGCCCCGCCCCATGTGCCAGCCTCTTAAAGGGGAACACATCTTTTGACGTCCCGCTCTGGCGGAATCCCAGGGACAAGTGTCTGCCTCTGCTGCCATATCCCAGGTCCAGTTCCATTTTCTGGCCTGAACGCTGCAACGTTTGGGGGCCTCTTTGCGTCCACTCTGGCAGCCGGGGAGATCTTTTTAAAACCGGAATCATGTATTAGATGCTGCCATTCTGCCTGCACTTTCTGTTCATGCTAATCATCAAATCTAAGTGGCACCCCTGCCTCTACTGTTACAGCACCTTGTTGTAATTTATTAATAGCTTATATATCACAAGTTGAAATTAGCGTGTTCATCTCTTTATTGACTTATGTATTATTTGGCCCCTATCCTTGTCTGTTTTGTTCTTCACTCTCTGCTCAGCAGCTAGCAGTGTCTGGCACAAGTAGGCACCCAACAGACATTTGAAACAAGGGAAAAAAAATGTTTACCCAGGAGGGAATTGAGGAGGTCCAGAAAATGGAAGCAACTTGCCCTAAATCATACAGCTTTGTGTTGAAAATAGAATTCTGTTCCTTCTTGGAGCCTTTCAACCTTGTAGACTAGAGAGCTAGGGGTTTGGAAGTTTTGGGGAGATCTTAATTCTCTCTCCTCTGACCAAGATATCTTTGAACCAGTCGACATGTGGACCATTTTGGCTGAGATAGTGGTTTCCCCAGATTCAGTTGGGGCTGGAGATATACAAAGCCATATGGGAACCCCATTGTCTACAGCCTTTATGGATAATGAACAGTTGTTAAATAGGCTACCTTTCTTTAAAACACACACACAGATACTGTTGGAATGATAAACTAGAAATTCACTTTTAAAAGATGCCTTAATTTACAGTATTGCGGCAGGTTAGTATAGGTAAAGAGGGAAGGCAGCTGAGACCTGGCAGAGAACATGGCCTCGAGACCCCGTTCAGAAACATTCTGAGGGGAAGGCTGCTACTAAAGAACAAAGCCGGTAAGACCCCGTGTGACCCTTGTTACAAGATCCCATTTGGAACTCTTTCTGTGGTCAAAAAGAAGCCCCAGATAGCCCCAAACAACAGGCCTCCCCATTGGCCCCCTGAGAGCTAACAGGTGGGGCAACCAATCAGAACAGCAAACAGCTGGGGCCCCTCCCCAACATTAGGAAAGAGGAGTAGTTTTTAAAAAGTCCTAACACAGGGCCCCACACACATCTTGGCCTACAGCATGCCCCCAAATCTATGTCTCAGATTGTGTACTCTTTTCTTGTTTCTTAATAAACTCTTTACTCCCTTACCTACCCTGTGGCATGTCCTTAAATTATTTTATGTGACATAAGCAAAAAACCTAGAGGTCCAGAACCCAGAGCATTCCACTAACAGTATCTATGTCCTCAAGTACTTTCTCAGGCAGCTAATGTCTTTAGCAGGGCTTCTGAGAAATTTTGATGTAGAAAATGGAATTTTTTAGTAAAAGGACTGAAAAATTAGCAGCTTATTTGAAAGAGGCCTGGGCTGGAAATCAGAAAATCTGGATCCATTTCAAATCAACCTTATTCCATGTTGAAGACATACCTACGATGTACCATGGGCATGGACCATGATGGATTTGCTATGATTTGCCCCTGGAATGTAGTCATAGCTCTTAAAGCACATTTCTGTGGTTTTATAGGTAGTGGTTCATGTGATTTTCTTTCCCTCTGGAATAGAAGCTCCCCGAGGGCAGGGACCTTGTGCTCCTGGTTTTAGGTCATATCCCCAAGAGCTGAGGCACATAAAGGACACTTAAGCAATATTGGTTGAATGAATGCATTAGATACTAATTAAAAAAGGTATAAAGAACACTGGGAAAAGAGCAAAAAGAGGGGCAGAGGTGGCTCAAGCAATTAGGCACCTCCCTCCCACATGGGAGGCCCCAGGTTTGGTTCCCGGTGCCTCCTGAAAAATAAGATAGCAAGTGCAAACAATGAGAGGGGGAGAAAAAAATAAAATAAATCTTTAAAAAAAAAGCAAAAGAGATTCACATCACCAATGTGGATCTGGAAGTACTCACAGAGAGAAGCTCTGTGAAATTGAGAGATGGGGGAAGGGAATCCTAGCGGGAGAAGACTGGGAGAGCAAGAGTGGAGCTGGAGAAGTAAAGCAGGTTGTGGGAGAAACAACGGAGTGCAGTGGGAAGTCCCACAACCTTGGCAATTCTTTTAACTCCTTCCGGTCTCTAGATGGATGAGACATCTATGAACCCGAGAGAGAGAGTTGGACTAGAATGCTTGCTAAATTTCCTATCAATGTGAATATCCTCTGATTATAAACAGATGTATTTATTGGGTTCCTAGCCTCTGCTGGGACTAGGGTGAGACTCATGGGGAACTCACCTTGGGCATAAAATTTAAGGGGGCTGCCAAAAAGCTCAACAAGGAGAAACAGTTCGTTAATGCAAAATTTTGAAGTATCAATAATTGTGCCGTGCATAGCCATTTAGGAGCCTGAAGCAAAAGGAAAAATCAGTAATATCGAGCCTGCCTTTATTTTAAATTTTGATATTTTGTTCATCATGGATTTTTCCATTAAGTTTGTTTAAAAAAAAATACTGCATTAAAATATTATTTTTCTTGCTTACTGTGCTTTTGCGACCCTTAAATTTTGAATCCTGAAGCAAGTGCCTCACTCATCTCATCTTAGAACCAGCCCTCCTCTTTGCCCTGGATTAGGCACACTGGGGTTCAAAAGAAGCATCATATATATCGTTCAGTCCCCTAAAAATCAGAGGAGAGCCATTTTCATTTGGAATTCCATGCTTTTGGTTAACTTAATAACATCCTATATTTACACAGCACTTTTAATTTTGAAGATCTAATGTAATTATGTCCTTAGCCCCATTTGTCCTTCAAACATCCTGTGAAGGAGGAAGAATGCAATTTTTTTAATTTTTATTTTTATGAGGCTAGTTTAATCTTGATTCCTAAACCAGACAGTATACTACAAAGCAAGAAAAGTTTATACACCCATTTCACTAATAAATACAGATACGAAGGGAAGCGGGTGTGGCTCAATGGATAGAGCTCCCATTTACCATATGGGAGGCCCCGGGTTCGCTTCCCGGGGCCTCCTTGTGAGGGCAGGCCGGCCCGTGCGGCGCGGTGGGCTGACGCAGCGGGACCTCACAGCAAGGGGGAGATAAGCAGACACGGAGAAAATACACAGCGAATGGACACAGCAAGCACAAGCAGCAAGGGGGGGATAAATAAATAAATAAATAAATAAATCTTAAAAAAAAATATATATATATATATATATAGATAGATACGAAGAATTCTAAATAAATATTAAGTTAATTGAATCCAATAGTGTATTGAAAAATAAATCAGGGTCAAGTAGGGTTTTATACAAGAATGTAAGAATGGTGTAACATCAGAAAAATCTATTAGTATAACACACCACATTAGTGGATTCACGAAGAAAACAGTTTTAAAATGTAGAGGCAATGGACGTGGCTCAAGTAGTTTAGTGCCAGCCTCCCACACAGAGGTCCCCAGTTCGGTTCCCGATGCCTCCCGAAGGAAAAAACAAAACAGACCATGAGCAAAAACAATGCGGAAACAGACAAGGGAGCCATCTCGGGGGAAAAATTTAAAAACGCAGAAAAAAATATGCAATGAAGTTCTATGACTATTTGTGATGAAAACTCACGGGAATAAAAAAGGAACATTCTCAGATTGATAAAAGCTACATACAATTAAGTATGATGGAGTACGTATTCATGTTCTCTTTAAGATCTGGCACAAAACAATGAGTCTATTTAGCATCAGGAATTTGTGCTTTTTAATCCCCATTTAATGAGGAGAAATTTGAGAAAAGAGAAGTCTCTTTTGCAGGGCCACACAGCTAAACACAGGCAATTGTGCAGATGGTTGTAGCATTGCAGTACCAAGGTGGTTTGGATCCCCCAATCTGGGCACCACTGGCTCCTGCCTCCCCTAACCTTGACCTGCTTTAGACAAAACAAAACACAACAAAACAAAACAGGGAAGTGGATGGGGCTCAAGTGATTGAGCTCTTGCCTACCACATAGGAAGTCCTGGGTTCGGTTCCTGGTGCCTCCTCGAGAAAACAAGCAAGAGAGCGAGCTGGCACAATGGGCTGGTGTGGCAAGCTGGAGCAACAAGATGACACAACAAGATGATGCAGCAAGGAGACACAAAGAGGAAAGACAATAAGAGACAAAACAAAGCAGGGAGCTGAGGTGGCTCAAGCAATTGAGTGCCTCTCTCCCACACGGAAGGTCCCGGATTTGGTTCCTGGTGCCTCCTAAAGAGAAGACAAGAAGATGAGTAGACACAGAGAGCAGGCAGCGAGGGCAAACAATGAGGGGGTGGGGGAGAATAAATAAATAAAATCTAAAAAACAAAAACAAAAAAATAAACTCAAAGCTTGTGAAGGTTTTCATGAGTTGCCAAATTAAAAGGAAAATGTCTGCATTTCTAAGATATAACACCAATTGTGGATCTCTCAGGAAAAGAAACCGATTCTCCTGAAAGCCAGGGAGAGAGAATTCTGTTAGCTTCCTCTGGGATAGAAGGACTTTCCACCAACCACAGCTGCTAAAGACAGAAAACAGCCAGTAAATTCCTTGGGGGATCTGAGAGGTATTGCCTGAATTGACAAGGCAAAAATTGTTTTGAAATGTATCCTTGAAAATTTATCTGTTGCATTTTTTATGTTTTTCTTTAATATAAAAATGTTTACCACTATCTAATAACTAAATTATTTTTTTCCAGAATCCTAAAGTAAAAGTATCCATGTGTATTAGTCACCCAAAGGGGTGCTGATGTAAAATACCAGAAATCTGTTGCCTTTTATAAAGGGTATTTATTTGGGGTAAAAGCTTACAGTTAATAGGCCATAAAGCGTAAGTTACTTCCCTCACCAAAGTCTGTTGCCTCATGTCGGAGCAAGATGGCTGCCAACAGCTGTAGGCTGGGATAAGTCTCTCTCTCTCCCAGGGTTCATTCCTCTCTAGGCTCAGCTGCTCTGGTCTCTCCACAAGATCAGCTGTAGACTATCAAGCTTTCTTTCTTCCCAGGGCCTCTGCCATGTCTATGGAGCTGTCTCTCTTCCTCTGTGCTCTTGTCCTATGTGTTTACTTCCCAGGGCTCCAGTATCAAAAACCCCAACTAACTCCTCTGCTGTGTAGTTTTCTACTGACGTGGCCCAATCAAAGGCTTAATCATAATTTAATCAAGTAAAATCAAGTAAAAGCAAAACTTCTGAATCCAATACAATCTGTCTGGAGGAACAGACCAGTTCACAAACATAATCCAATATGTATTTTTGGAATTCATAAACAATATCAAACGGCTACACCATGATTAAGGAAGCTCTTGCTCCTCTTGTAGTAGAGGCCCCCTTAGCTCACTCTCAAGTCCCCCTGTGGTATGTGGTGCTTATGCTTTTTTTTTGCTCAATATTTCTGCTCCATAATTTTGAAAGCCGGAGGTTTCTCCAAAACCATATGCCAATTAGTTGAAGCTGGCAACTTGTCAGGAGGTACTTGGCCAGCGCCAGGCACAGCCCAAAAAGGCCTTTTGACTCTCTTCCTAAGAAAAGAAAAATGTCTTGACAGATGCAGGTTTAGGATGAGCCCTGGGTGAGACACGAGGATGCTGGTTAAACTCTCATTCTTCTGGGCCAAATCGGATTCGTTCGAATGAGGAACCATCCTTGCTTCCTTCCGAGGAGTTTCTTCTCCCCAGACTCAGTTTCCCCATTTATGAATTACTACTTTTCAGTTACAAAAGGATGTACGTGAAAATTATGTAATCAACATTGCTATTAATAACCAAAGGAGCAAAGAACGTTATTTGGGGTGTGGAGGGTTGGAAAAGACCCCCAAAATGGCCACTTCCCAGCGGGGACCATCACACTTTGTCTCAGGGGCTCAGTCCTCTGCATTTTACAAGTTTTCCCAGAAACTCTCCTTCGTGCCCCCCAGTAACTCTGCGAGACCAGGCTAGGGCCACTGACTTCGTTTATAGACTAGGAAACTGAACTCTCTGAGATCCGGGGAGACGAAGTTCCCGACCACGGACATATTCCAAAACCTCTGGGAAGATTTCTTTCCCCTGGCTGGCGGCCGTCCGACCCGCGGGCGGGAAACGCGTGGGGAGCAACCCGCGCTAAAGGCCACACATGACGCCCCACCCCCGGCGCGAGCCCCGGATGAGGAAGTGGACGGCTACCGAGACGAGGCGGAGGCCGGGCCAGAGTGGCCCGGGGACGGGTGGGCGGGAGGGGGCGGGGTCCCCCCGGGGGCGGAGCCACCGGAGCAGCGCGGGTTCTCAGGTGAGAGTTCCGTGGCCCGGGCGGGCACGCCGGCGTCTCGGGCTCTGGGGGCGTGGGTGGTAGCTGGGAGGAGGTGTGCGGGACCTGGCGAGGGTCCGGCCCGCGAGGCCCCGGCCCTGGGCGGGAAGGGGCTCCGGAGTCGCGGGTGAGTGGACCTGCCCGCTCCGGGCCTGGGCTGAGGCGACGTGAGGAAGGGGACCGCGGGCGGGGTTCGAGTCCCGCACGGCCCTGTCCCAGACCCTCTGTGTGAGCTTGGGCTAGTCCCTGCCACTCTCTGAGCCTCAGCGGCCTCAGCTGTGAACTGGGGGGAGGATCTTCCGCTGAGAGTTAGTACTATTGGAGGTTCTGAGAACGACCCCCTGGCCCAGGACATTGACAGCGAAACGTGAACGGCGGGGATGCCTCTCAGCCTCAGATTGACCTTGGGCGAGTCCCTTGCTCTGATCTGGCCCTCTCTTTCCTCATCTAGACTAACCTCATTTAAGATCTTCTCAGTATTTGGGTGTTCTAGGTTTAGATGGAGGCAACTAGTGAGCACCCCTTTCACTGCAAGTCTTTTTAGAGGTGTGATAAAGAGCATATCATCTTGGAGTTTGCATTAGATCCTGGTTCGAATTCCCCTTAGTTCCCAGATCCAGCGATGCTATTTGTTCTCATCACTCCTTGTAATTGGAGGAGTGATTTCATCCAAGGATTGGCGCCGCCTCTCAGTTGAGCTATGCCGGTATTATTTTCACTGGCCTAAAATCAAAGAGCATTTGCAAGGAAAAGTCTGACATTCCAGTCTTTTTGTTTGTGTATTGATGGCAGGGAGGCAAGATGACTTCTCTTACTCCGACTTGGAACAGCTGAAAGAAACAACTGGACAAGATGAGAACAACAAAGGTCTACAAACTCGTCATCCACAAGAAGGGCTTTGGGGGCAGTGGTCAGTATTGATTGGCCTTTTGGGGGTTGTGTAAGTTGGTTGGGATTCCCGATCCTTGAAAACTACACAGTGACTCATGAGACCTTTGCGGCTAGACAGGCGACTTAAGTGAGTGAAGCAGCTTGTATAATACAGAATTGGGGAAGGTGGTAGGATGGGAGAACACAAGCATTTGCATTTTGCACTCAAGCATTTGTACATTGTGAATGTTGCCAGTTTACTCCCCTTCACTTGTTTAATTGTTTTATTACATATTCATTGTATATGCTCTGTAAAATTTTAGTCCAGCACTCCTTTGGCAGATAAGAGTTACTGAAATGTTATTTAAATTTTTCACATTGAGAGAGAAGTAGTGTAAATATGCACAGGACAGGTGTGTTCAAAGCGTGAACCTTTGCTTGACTCCTAGGCAGGGTGAGAAGGGGCAGGACCTAGCATATTATCTTGAATTAAACTGTAAGTTGAGAAACCAGGATCTCAGTACCAGCCCTGCCTCTAACTTTCCCTGTGACCTTAGGCAAGCCCCTTGTTTAAAAATTTCAGAGATTTTACAATAGTTTTTGTGTTTTTCTTCCTACCGTGAGTCTATAAATCTACAGAATGGGAAAGCATGTAGTAGTAAGATTTTTTTCCCCCTTTTGTAAAGGAATAATTACTTTTTTCTGTCCTAACAAGCTCATTTGCTTCAGAAGTTGGAATTAACAGCACTAGTCTTTTTTTTTTTTTTTCTTTCAGTTAGACCAGTAAAAATAATTTATTGGGAAATAGGGGAAAAGAACAGAGTTTCCTGAGAAGGACAGAAATACGCACCGAGATCTGATGCAGGCTCCTCTAGACAGGGAGAGGAGATTTGGCTTGTGTGGTTACCTTTTAAGCTATTGATTATTCCTCCCCTTGCTAATGCTAAGGGGAGGGGCCCGAGCTATTATTGGTTACCTCACCATTGGTGGGGGTCAATGTTAAGGCCTTTTTGGAATATCTGGGGCCCCCCCACTGCCCCACAAAGAGTCCCAACTGGGACCCCAAGGTCAAGGTCAAGAACACTAGTCTTTTTAAAATTATATTTTGGTATACATTTGCTCCTATGATAAATTATAAGCCTTCTGAGGGCAAGGACTGCTAAAGAGATAACAGTAGTTTTTATATTATAGGGTGTCTTTTTGGACTAAGTGAGATGATGTATGTAAAGCATTCAGTAGAGTGCCAGGCTCACAGTCAATAAACAAAGCCTTTATTTCTTGGACAAAGATATAGCAGGCATTGCTATATTTAAAACACAATTCCTACTAAAATGTACAATCTGTTGTTAACACTGTACTATGTATGTTGTTGGGTAGAATTGAATAGAAAACAGAAATTACTTTGGGTAGTGGGAAGGATACAGTGTATATAATATATCCAAGTCCACATTTTCAGATGTGCAAGACAAAAGGCAGCTGGGTGTTGTACTAGTCTTCTGCAGGAGTATAAATAAAAATACAACCAACAATATATTAGGCGTGTCCCTGGGCCAAACATGAAGATGAATATCATAAGGTCCCTTGTGCCTAAGGGGATTTCAGCTTGATGAAAGAGACAGACATGCAAAAAGGAAATGATAAAACAAAGGAAAACAAAATATATGCATAGGGAGTATAATTCAGAGTATGGAAATTAGGGGAAGGCTTCACAGAGGATTTGGCTTAAAACTGTCTGTGGAAACAATATATCAAATCCAATTTGAGATTAACCCAATGCTTTGCTTTACTAGGCTGAATTTTTGTCAGGTTCTCATTGTATTTGAAATCCAGATATAATTATTTGTCATGTCTTTCCCCTGAGAATAAAAACAGAAAAACAGTCATTCCACCTTTTTGGTTCTCGGCTTGTTATATTTGGGGGTGGTGGAGGTGAGGAGATAAACTATATTTTGTTAAGGGTCTCATTGGACCCTGACATGAACTGATACTACAAGTTTTGCCCTTATCAAGTGTTGCCTTCCAAAGACCAGACCATTTTATTTGGCTTTTAAAAAAAAATTATTGTAACATATACAACTCAAAATTTCTCATTTTAACCCTTTCATATGTATAATTCATTGATATTGATCACCTTCATTATACTGTGTTACCATTACTGCCATCCATCACCAAAAATTTTCATCACCCTCAACAGAAAGTCTGTACCCATTAAGCAATAATTCCCCATGCCCTACTTCCGCCCACCCCTGGTAATCTGTTATCTACTTCCTGTTTCTATGAATATGCTTATTCTGGGTTTTTCATGTAAGTGCAGTCATAGAATATTTGTCCTTTTGTGTCTGGTTTGTTTCATGCAACACGATGCCTTCAAGTTCATGTGTTTTAGCCTGTGTCATAACGTCACTCCTTTTTATGGCTGAGTAATACTCCATTGTATGAATATACTGCATTTTGTCTATCCATTCACCTGTTGTTGTATTTGGCTTGATTTTTATGACATGTGAGAGGTGGTACGTTTCAGGTAGAAAACCCTGGACTTCTAATGGGTCCTGGTTGTGCTGTTACTGGCTGTTACTTTATCTCCCAGGTTATTTACTTTAGGCAAAGTTACTTTATCTCCCAGTTATTTCCTCATTTCTTTTAAATTTAAAGATTTATTGAGAGGGCCACATTATGACAGTATTTTGGGAAATTCTGTGAACACCATACAAATGTAAGGGATGGTGCTGTATCTGTGGGACCCAGACCATTTTGTTCCTGGTATATGCCAGGTACATGATATTTGAGGGAGTGCAGAGCTATCCTGGGAGGCCTAATTTCCAAAGACCAGAGGCTGCTTTTACCTTGGGAGCAGTTGGGGCAGTGGAAAGAGCAGGCTCTAAAGACAAAGGTGCTGTCCCACTCACCTACTCACTAGCATTGTACTCGTGTGTGAATCATTTAGTCATTGTAAACCTTGTTCTAAAATGAAAGCTCATGGGTCAGATTAGGGTAGGAATACCAATTGATGGCATTATGGGTACCCAATGTGAGAATGTATATAGCATACCTGGCACCTGTGTGAGTGTTTGCTGCTTGAGATGATGGAACTGTCTTTCAGATGATGAGTTAGTCGTGAACCCCAGAGTGTTTCCTCATATCAAGCTTGGAGATATTGTGGAGATTGCTCACCCCAATGATGAATACAGGTGAGTGTCTGGCTAAGGTCAAGGGGAACTAGTCAGCTCACTGCTTCCAAAGGATATTTCATCTAAGGGCCTTGAAGGGGAAGCAGATGTGGCTCAAGTGATTGAGCTCCTGCCTACCACATGGGAGGTCCCGGGTTTAGTTCCTGGTGCTTCCTAAAGAAGACAAGCAAGACAGCGAGCTGGCGTGATGGGAAGGCACGGCAAGCTGATGCAACAAGATGACGCAACAAGAGACACAAGGAGGAAAACATAATGAGAGACACAACAAAGCAGGGAGCGAAGGTGGCTCAAATGATTAGGCACCTCTTTCCCACATTGGAGATCCTGGGTTTGATTCCTGGTGCCTCCTAGAAAAACAAGGAAGACGAACAGACACAGCATGTGCAAACAATGAGGGAGTGGGGAGAAATAAATAAAATAAATCTTTTTTAAAAATGAACAAATAAGGGCCTTGAAGGTCAGGATAGCTCTTTGCCTTTGGATAAAAATACTGATGGCCTCTAGAATTTGATAAACCAAAACAATTTTTTAATTTGTCCTTTCTATTTAAAAAAAAAAAAAAGCTGAAATGACAAGTCTGAAAAATTCTGTAGCATTTATCCATTTCCTTTAATGAAAGTGCAGAGTTTCTTTGTTTCTAAAGGAACTTTCTCCCATGGTAATGCTGTAAGTTACAATATGTCCAAAGGGATCTGTTTGCCTTTTGAGGGGCAAGAGAGCTGGTTAATTAATCCTTAAATTCTTTGTTGCTTTCTTTTCCAGCCCCCTGCTTTTGCAGGTCAAGTCACTTAAGGAAGATTTACAGAAAGGTAAGATTTCTGTCTCTCTTCTCTGAGATTTTTATGTTTTACTGCCCAAGAAACTGTAAGATTCCTGTTTTTGCCATCTCAGTAGATGAGGGCACATACTTGTCTTATAAAAAAAAAAAATTGCCAGGTATCAAGACTGCCAAAGAATATGTGTTTGCCAGCCTCTTGAAGGCACTGAAGAAACAATCTTTATTTAGAGTCAGTAGGAAAGTTAATTTGAAGATGTG